>VONZ01000887.1:0-299090 GCA_012976165.1 Labeo catla | reverse complement strand
ATATATATATAGAAATAATGAAAAATAAAATAAGATTAATAAAAAATTAAATTAAAAAGAAAAATTAAATTAAAAAGAAAAATTAAATTAAATTAAATACTAAAAAATAAAATGAAAAAAAAAATACAAAAAATTAAATAAAAAATAAATATAAAATAAAACATAACAGAATAAAATAAAATCAAAAAAATGAAATAAAGTAATAAAAAATAAAAATGAAATAAAATAAAGAAATAAAATAGAATAGAATAAAATAGAACAAAATAAAATATAAAATAAAATAAAAAAAATCTATAGTACTACAGTCTATTTTAAGTCTTCTGAAGCCATAAAACCAATTGTGTTAAAGAAAGACCCAAATTCAACCCAAGAATATGGGCTAGACCATCAGTGTGCAATGTCTTAGGGTGTGTTTACATTTGGCAGGTTTGGTACATTTAAAACCATCACGGGGTGCGTTAGTGTTAGTGCAGTTCATTTTAATAAGTGTGAATGCTGCTATCCGAACCTTGGTTGGACAGAATGCTCAAGCGTACCTGGTTCTTCCCATCCCAGGAGCTATGTTCAGTTTCAGTACAAGACTTGGAATCGCATCTCCTACAGCAGATCTCCATGTGTGCAACGGAAAAATTCCCAGCACTGTTTTAACTGCTTTACAAATTTTATAAGCTCTTTGTGCATTATTAGCTGAAAAAAAAAAATATTGCCATATGTACAGACATACAGCAGGTGCATTTAGGTTGTTTGGTAAGTTGACAAACTTCACACTTTTTGTTTTGCATCTTTAGTGTTAAAAATGACAGCGTGAATGCTAAATGAACCAGAACTAAATGTATCATTTATGTTTTTAGTTATTTGGTACATTTGGCACATTTTCTACAAGTGTACACACACCTTTTAAAGGGGACCTATTGTACTCCTTTTTTACAATATGTAATATAAGTCAAAGGTGTTCCCAGAAGGTGTCTGTGAAGTTTCAGCTCAAAATACCCCACAGATAATATAATTTTAAAAATGCCTATTTTGAGTGGAAGCAGAAACACACCGTTTTCTTTCACGTCTCTTTAAATGCAAATGAGCTGCTGCTCCCTGCCCCCTTTTCCAGAATAGGGCTGTGCCTTTACAGCTCATTCCTCAGATACTCTGCCAAAAAACATTTGTTTGGTTTTGATGATCATGTCTGTCACGCTGAAATCATGCATTTTAAACTATTTTAGTTTAGACTTCTGATTTATGGTTTTCTGAGCGCACACATCCAAAGCATGCGCACAGAAAGCAGCTGTCACAGTTCTCATTCATGTCTTACTGCGCTTAAACTGTCAAATCCACACAAGTTTATGTTAAAAACTCAATTATTATTATTATTATTATTATTATTATTATTATTATTATTATTATTATTATTATTATATGTAATATAATAAGATCACTTTGACACGCCACTGGGGGAGCAAAATCAAATCTAATGTGCTTGTTTTTTCACAATCTTGCAGAAAAAAGCTTACCAAAACAAAGTTACTAGGTTGTCCTTTTTCACGTTTTCTGTGTTTTTGATGCATTGGGGACCCATTTATAGCACTTAAATATGGAAAAAGTCTGATTTTCATGATATGTCACCTTTACCTCACACAAACCTATTGTATGACTTCAGAAGATACATTTATACAAAAATAAAATTAAAATAAAGGTGCTTTAAAAGGTTCTTCACAGCAATCCCATAGAAGAACCATTTCTGGTTCCACAAAGAACCATTCAGTTAGGTTCTTTAAAGAACCATCTCTTTCTTACCTTTTTACAATTTTACAAAATCAGATGTTAAAGATTCTTTCTGGAACCATTTAGACAAAAAAAGGTTCTTCTACGGCAGCGAGTAGCACCTTTATTTTTAAGAGTGTAATAGTGTTATGTTTTTTTTCCTCTTTCTTTTCAAAGCTTGTCAGGCATAGTCATCATGAACCATTGAGTCAGTGATGACCAAATTTTAAATGACCAAACTATTCGTTTAAAGTACATCTTTAGGATGATGGTCTGTGGTCTGATCATCTGTGGAATGAATTTTCATTCAGTCAATTTCAGAAAGGAATGGTAGAGCCTCAAAGACCTAATAATTGATAGAGTACTAATAAACACTCCGTGGAGTTTTTCCCATCACATCTTATTTTGACTTTAATCTGCCACTTCAATATGTAGGCTATAAAGATAAGAAAAACAAATCAACACTGTTTATTCCCATGACTACGAATCATAAAATGACAATTGCATTGATAAAAAAAAAAAACAACAACATGTACCAGATTACCTTTAATAAGTTAATAAACCAGCTGGCTGAAAGCAACTCTAAAATGATACAAACGTGCAGCGAAACATCATCAGGAAGTTATTTTTCACTTCCTGGGTAGGCAATGTTGCTATGACTGCAATCGGGCCTGTCGTTCCAGGACTCACTGGGAATCAGTTGCTAAGCAACCAATCAATATTTGACTTGGAGAACTGGCTGCTGGCACCTCCCCCCCCAACCTCTCAGAGGGAGCTGCGCTCCATGAAAGACTGACACCGAATTCTCAAAGGCTTTTTAAGTGAGCTGCTTTCAGCTCTTAGCCCAAAAATACTTACAAGCACAATGTCATTATGTCACTTCAGGAGGAAGGGGGGGCACAAGGGTCTAATTCAGTACAGCTGCCACTGCTGGCCGCCATGGCCTTTCCTTTATGACATCACAGTCATCGTTTTTGAAGGAGGAAGACAAAAGCCATTTCCTTTGCTTCTTCCTTTTACCGGAACGGCCTCAGACTTTTGGATGTGGAAGACAATACACATCACCACCGTTCTACCGTTTTGAAGACAATACCAGATGGTTCTGCTTGGTGGAAGTTTACATACACGTCCAAGCCTGGTTGGAAATACCTATATGAAATGAGCACAAACTAGCTTACTGCAATGGCTAGCTGTGAGGACAGATGGTCCTATCCGGACCAACCCCTTAGACATGAATCTGGCCCAAATCAAGTCATTCAGGTTGTTCCAAAACATTGCATTGGAGTTCACTGTGCCATACGCTTTTCTTGTAAATGCTGATCTGTGAGTGTGAGAGTGTGTGTGTTTGTGTGTGTGTGTGCGCGCGTGCGTGCGTGCGTGTCAGCCCCACCTGATGTTTCAACACTGACTCACCTGGCTGAGCAGACAGAAAGGTGTGGCTGTCCCACACCAGCATAACACAGTACCAACCATCCTGGTTCTCGATAAGTGTGGTTTGGCAAAGCATTTTGCCTTTAGCAGGGGTTGCACTGACTGTGGATTTAGAAGAACATGAAGCTTGACTGAGAAATATATTGGGTACACTATATTGGTACCAGATTGGTTATCCGCCATTATAGTCATTTCTTTAATTTATTGCCATTGAATATTCAACTGTTTTTACTTATTTTGAGCCTGCTCATCTTCTAGTACCATATTAAAAGAATAGTTCACCAAAAATGAAAATTCTGTCATTACTCACGCTCATGTTGTTCCAAACCTGTAAGACCTTCGTTCATCTTCAGAACACAAATTAAGATACCTTTAATGAAATCAGAGAGCTTTGTGACGCAACTGACGTATTTAAGGCCCAGAAAGGTAGTAAGGACAACGTTAAAATGTGCATGTGACATCAGCAGTTCAACTGTAAATTTATGAAGCTTTGAAAATACTTTTTGGGCGCAAAGAATTCAAAAATAATGGCTATATTCAACAATTTCTTCTCATCCGTGTCAATCTTACCACGGGTTCACGATGGTGCCATGACGCGTGTGTCTGAAAAGAAATTGTTGAATAAAGTCATTATTTCTGTCAGGCTGCCCCTAATAGTCCAGGTGAAGAGGCTTAGTCGACAAATTGTATTAGTCACAGAAAAGAAAAAAATCCATAGGAAGCAGTGAAGTCACTCAGTCCATGATGGACAGATCATTAACGGCTGATCTATGTGGTAATACAGTACATTCCTTCATTTTTGTCATACAGATAAGAGAAATACGCCTTTCAAATCCGTAAAGACTCTAATTTTATTTGTGTGCACTTACAATAACAACAAAACATTGTGCTTTTGTAAAGTAATGAAAACAAACAAGATGTGCTTTCTGCCATCTCAGTCTCTGTAAACTTGAGTGTGTCCAAAAATTAATAAATAAATAATTAACCTAAACTGTGTATACTTGCCCTATAGACATGAAAAATTTGTCTATAGAGAGTGAAATATCAACTTTTCACTTAACCAATTCAAATAGAAAAACTATGTAACCCGTATGTGAAACATGCATACAGGCGCATCCACTACTGCGGAGATGACGCGTCAGTGTCATCTCTTAAGCCGAAAACAAAGGCGGCACTAGTTTATCAATAAATCATTAAAACGTTAAAGCCTCCTTACCATTTTTCCCTGACACATGCATAATCATTACTTCAGTATTCATTAAGTATGCTGTGGCAAGCTTAATGTGTGCGCTTATTAGGCTACGTAGGCGATTAAACATTCATTATTATTATTTAAATGGTTTATTAATAAACATGCGATCAGTCAACTAAGGCTTAAAATGAACGACTACTAGTCGACCAGAAAAATCTTTAATTGAGGACAGCCCTATATTTTTGTTTCTCTGCGCACAAAAAGAATTCTCACAGCTTCATAAAATTAAGGCTGAACCAATGGACTATTTTATCAAGATCCTTACTACCTTTCTAGGTTTTAAACATGGTAGCTCCACTACTGTCTATGCAGGGTCAGAAAGCTCTTGTATTTCATCAAAAATACCTTAATTTGTGTTCCTAAGATGAACAAAAAGTTTGGAACAACAAGAGTTTAGTCCCAGCCCTGCTCCAAAAAAACTGTGTGTAATTATCAAGTGCTCCTGAAGATCCTAACTAGCTGGTTTAGGTGTGGTTAATCAGGGATGAGTTTCTATACAATGGTAATCTATGAGTTTCTTCGCACATAAAAGTCTAATTAATAATTAATGTCCATTTATTTATAAAGCAGCCATGCAATAAGCAGAACAAACATACAGTTAATTGTACACCAACATAAAATAAACCCAGACAGATCAGGACTCAAAGCAAACGGACACGGGACACAGTCAAAACTGTGATCTTTCTACCTGACGTAAGAGCTGCTTTTTGTGATTGCAAATCATTCATCACTGGCCTCTCAACAAAGGGAAGAGCAAAAAACCTTTGTTGCACGCCTAGCTGAGTCAATCAGCATGGTCTGATAAGCACTCTCGCCTATTGAAATCAGATGGAGAATTTCCAAGGGAAATATTTTAAACAGACATCTAAAAGCAGGTGCTCTTTATGCTAGCTGTTCAGAGGATTATATTTTTATGTGAAGTTTAATCCATCAAAACCAGAAAAGCAGATGAAAACCCATAGCCCTCACACAAATCACACAGAAGCGTGTCAATAAAAATGCTATATTGCAGCAAAACTTTAAGTTCACAGCATTCATTTCACTTTAGAAAAAAAGAAGCCTCTCACACCACTGCTGAGTATCAATTAAGAGGTTTGGAGAAATGGTATCGTATTTGACTGTGAAGATATTTCATAGGTAAGCTATAAAAGCATATTTTTTTCCAATTTTTCTCCCTCTAATCTGGATTTTTAAGATCCTGCAATTCTCTATTTGAGCATAATTTAATAAAAAAGCAGGCAATGCTGGCCATCTTTGACAGAATGAGATTAAAATGCCAATTAACCTCCAGAAATGGTGAGGAAAGCGCTGCATGCAATGGCAGAATATCAAGCTTTCTCTTGAAAAGGACAAAAAATGTGTTTCTATGAATAAAGAAAAAAATCCCAGCAGGAGCCACAGTTTTACAGGAATAAGAGAAGATTTGGACAGGTCGGCCTACTTACTCCTACTCCCCTCTCAAAACACATAGAACACACATACAAAGTAAAAACACTTTTAAAGTTACATTCTTCAGAGTGGCAGTCGGACTGATTTATCTACACGTTAATCTAAATCATGTGCTTGAGTGGAACGATCCAGCTTGAGATGGCAATGCGTGGGAACATTAAAAGTGACCAGACAAACAGTGTGGGGCTGCTTCACGAGGTACAACCCAACCCTCTGGGATCTGACTTGTCAAACAGCATGGACTGTGTTCAAGAGCATCAGCTGTGCTTTCTGACATCACATGCATGCATGCACACATATACGGGTGCAGCAGCGACAGAGGCACGTGGCTGTTTCACAAACGTACCCAAAACATTAATGTGGTTACAAACACAAAGCCTCTGTGTGTTATTCTCGCTCTTGCATGAACGACGACGATGCAACATCTTGCTACACTGAAGTACACACGATTAACAGAACTAAGTTCTCATGACCGACAACCATAAAAGACACGCATACATGGAAATACAGATAAGAATTCGGGTCACATGATGATAAAGTGAATGGCCTTGAGATAGTTTCTCTACGTCCACATTGTCAAACACCCAGCTGCCACTGGAAAAAAACATTTCAGTCCAATGCGTGCTTCGGTTAACTATGAAGAAATGAAACTTCCCTTTGCCGCACACTTCAAAAATCTAAACGCAACCCCAGTCTGAACCAAAACATGACTCTTGACATTCTGAGAAGCAAAATTTTCATCCTGTAGGCAGAACATTTGGATGGGGAATGGGGTTTTAGAGGTAGAGGCAATATAAATATATCCCCCCAGGCCCTTAGGATTGACAAGGACAAAGACATAACAGATACCAAAAGAGATCATACAAAACGTATCAATGAAAACGAAACATTTGAGTTCAAACCAAAACAGTGACTAGATCAGAAGCAGATTAAAAAACGTGTGTAATCTATTTTACAGATCCATAGGAATATGGATGGTTAGTTTTTAGGATCCGGAAGCCTACATATTTTTTACTAGTTGGTGGTTTTCGGTATAATTCAGATCATTTCAGGTTCACTTGACACAAGCTTGCACTTAAAAACACACAGGACTGAAAATGGGAAAGCGCACCGGGTCTCAAGAAGCATTTTAAAAAGTCAAACTTCTTTTAAGTTGATACAAGACGTGGCTGCTGAAAAAAGCAGCGAGACGTTGCTCCATGTTTACATAGAAAAACAGTTAAAAAAAAACATACAGTGGAATATAAATGTGTGTTCTGTGAGAACCAATCCCTAAGGAACACGTTCTCGAGTTCAAAAACTGCTAGATGTTATGCAACGGAACAGAACGCAGTGTCTCAACATACGTTTTTAAAAGCTGAACTTAAAAAGGCATCTTAAAGAGCAGGTCATATGGGTTTTCGAAAACAATATCTTTTTGCAGTTTGTAACCTATCTTTCAATGTAAACAGTCTGCAAAGTTGTTAATCAAAAAAAAATGTATGATAAAGATATCGTCACTCAAAAGAAAGAGTCGTTTTATGTTTTTGAATCTTCTGCCCGTTACCGATGTACGTCACTGGGTAACACATTTGCATAATCCCCACCTGCCCTCAAACACTTTCGCTAGTTATTGTGTAATAATCTTTATTTGGACTAACAAGTGTCTTCGAACCACAATCTGTAATTATGGTTGATGTGTACAATTTCAGTTGAGTGCTCAAAATAGCAGGTTGTTTGTACATGTGATATATACCTAGTGCAGATTTAGGTTTCCAGGTAAACCACAATATTACTGTCTTACTAAAATTTTTCTGATAATTTGCTGTGAACGCACTATTTGCTAAAAATGTGTCGATTAATGTAAACCGTCATTGTTCTAATTACTTTGTGTAATAATAAAGAACGTAGACATATTTTGGTTCACAAACTGTTGTTTCATGAGTTAGTCACTTGGCTAACGTATCCACCATTATTGTTTTGTTAAGCATTTACAGTTTAGCACCTAAACTGTGGGAACGATTCGCTTGCATAAGTGTTCAAATGTTTTTGTCATTATTGTTTTGTCAGTATTGTTTTGGTGCATGCTTTGTTAACAGTAGCCAGGGTTGCCAGGTTTTAACAATAAAACCTGCACCAATTGCTACTTAAAACTAGCCCGATAGCATTTTGAGGGGGGTCCCCCGCTAAAAATCTCCATTTTTTTTTTGTCAAAATTCCCCGGTAAATTCGCATTCCAGGGGCTAAATATGACGTTACTGGTGTTGCTTCAACCTGTGGTAGGGCTGCATAATTAATCGAATTTCTAATCTTGATTACAATTACAGATGCCATAATTATGTAATCGTTCAAGGCACAATTACAAAAAAAAAAAAGTGTGTGTATTTTTGCTACAGGTTATCTTAAGGTTTTAATCCTTTTTATAATTTTCAAAGAAAAAACTATATATAAAAATGTGGCATGCAGTTGCTTTAAACAATGGTATAAAACTATTTATTTAAAGCAACATCATTCATAGTAAATTGTGATAATTGTAATTAATAAGCGCTATTACAATTTCAAGGGAATAATCTACAATTATGATTTTTGTCATAATCGTGCAGCCCTAACCTGTGGACATCAAAAGCAACCGCGCAACAGGGTTGCCAGATCTTTACAACAAAACCCACCCAATTGCTACTCAAAACTAGCCCAATCGTATTTTAAGGGGGGGTCCCCCGATAAAAATCACGTTCCAGGGGGTATAATACACGTTTTTTTTGGTGGGATTCCCCAGGTAAAATTAGCATTTCAGAGACTATATATTACGTTATTTGGGTCGCTTCAACCTGCTGACATGAAAACAATTCACAGCAACAGTGTTAAAGTAGCCCAATTCTGCGATAAAACCACCGACTTAGCAACACTGCCGCACACTGATGGCAACGCTCGCTAACTTGCTCAGGTACTCCTCTCTGTTCCAATCACAACAGGCTTGGCCAGCTGACAAATCAGAGCAGAGTAGGCTTATGGAAGGGAGAAGTTTACAGACCTTACGCTCAGAACTGTTTGAACGAATCATTTCGAAATCACTGAGAAATTACACTATGTATAAATGTATATTTTGAAAAAACACTACTTTATTCTGATAAACAATACTAACGTCAAAACTTTTCTTTCAGAAGCTACTCACCTTGTACGTAGTGCATGCCATGCAGCGTCCACATCAGCATACAGATTTTTCTCTGAAGGCTTCCCCGAGCTTGCCCCGTAACCCGAGTAATCGTAGGAGAACACGTTACAGTTGATACGGGAGCCCAGGCCGATGTAGAAGCTACTCATCTGACCCAAGTCTACAGCATTACCGTGGGAAAACAACAAGGTGTAGCGAGCGTTTGGAGAGCATCGCACAAACATACAAGCGATTCGGTTCCCTCTAGATGTCCGGGTCATGAAGCACTCAATGGCGTCCTTCTCCCGGGCAGAGTATTGCCAATCCGCACGCTCAGAAAGATGGAGGGTCCAGCGGCTGCCGCTCTCGTCGCACATCAAGGTGTAAGTAGGCTCCGGTGGAAGGAAGGCCAGCTTGGAAGCTATTCTGCTCGGGCACGGCGGACAGCAGAAAAGGCAACATAGCTCACTCAAAGACAGGTGATTCATCGTTCACTTGAGAAGAAGAACACAGCAGATTGGGAAATGAGTGGGGTGGAAACACACAAACAAACAAAACAGATGTGTCTTAAAGAGATAGTTCACCAAAAAATGAAAATTGTGATATTAATTATTCACCCTCATGTCGTTCCAAACCTGTAAGACCTTTGTTCATCTTCAGGACACAAATTAAGATATTTCTGATGAAATCCAAGAGCTTTCAGACCCTGCATAGGCAGCAATGCAACTGACACCTTCAAAGCCCAGAAAGGTAGTAAGGACATCATTAAAATAGTCCGACATCAGTGGTTCAACCGTAATTTTATGAAGCTATGAGAATACCTTTTGTTCGCAAAGTAAACAAAAATGTTGAATTTATGAATGTGGTAGGCGTTTTACTGTCTATGCAGGGTCAGAAAGCTCTTGGATTCCATCAAAAATATATTAATTTCTGTTCCGAAGATGAACAAAGGTCCCAGGTGGAACGACATGAGGGTAAATAACTAATGACAGCATTTTCATTTTTCAAAAACGAAAATTCTGCCATTTACTCACTCTCATGTTACTGCAAACCAGTATGACTTTCGTCTAAGGAAAACAAAAGATGATATTTAAAAAAATGTCAGTTTTTTGTCCATACAATGAAAGTCAGTGGGGTCCAAAGTTATTTTGAACCCTGCTGATTTTCACTGTTTGGACCAAAAGCCAAAACATTTTTGAAGATATCTCACTTTGTGTTCCACAGAATTTTGAACATCATACAGCTAGAATAACACATTTTCATTTTTGGGTGAACTACATTTTTAGTGTAGTTGGGTGAACTACATTTTTAGTCAAGTGAAGCATCAAGAGTGTAATATGCACAGTCAAAGGACACAGGAGCAAGAAATTATAAACACATACATTTTTAAAAAAAAAATTATAATAATAAAAATTTACACATCACCTTTATAATCTTAACCAGATGCACTATATGCAAACAATATTTATCCAAAGAAGACCAAAATAATTTACTTAAGATGTGTAAATATGCAGACCTATTAATTAACCTCTACTAAAATAGACAGTAACATGTAGTGATCCAACTGTTTATGCCCTTTAGTTTCAAGTAACTCAATTTTAAACGGACTTTGTTATGAACAAAATATAATCGAAACCGTACCTGGGGTGAAACTAAACGGATTACATTAATGAAAATGTTCTATATTCACCTCGGATCTGCAGCGCAGGCAATAGTTTCTATCTTTGTGCTAATTTGATGTCATTAATAATGACTCTCAGACTTCACCCTTAGGATAGCTTTGACGTGTGTGCTATCAGATCACTTTATCTGTGAGTCATGGGAGCTGAAAAACACCCTCATTTTTTTTTTTTTTTTTTTGGTTTCTTAGAAGACAATTTGGCTAGATGTCTTTGGAATATCCAGTGTTTTACAAATCTGGAAAACCTTATCAGTAATCCACATCACTGCTTCCTAATAACCCAAAAAATGTGTCTGGAATCACTTCACCTAAATATGAACTCCAAGTAGGTGACATCACATTAGTTTAGTACCAAAATAACCATCCATTTTTTTAACTAAGTGATGGACCACAGTTTTGTAGCAGAACGAAAAAACAATGTGAATCATGTTGAATCATGAATGTTGCTCTTTTGTTAGCTTCAAATGTCCTAATTTCAAGGCACTTTGGATAAAAGCACCTGCTAAATGATTACATGTAAATGAATCAGATCCAAATCAAACCCATTACAATCAAATCCCCACCCTCAGTTTCATTAAGCAGGAAACCATCTTGTTGTTTGGGTGTTTTAGACTTCATCACACTGAAGAGAAAGCAAAAGCTAATAAGCATCCTTACAATATTACATATCACACACAACATCGCAAATGACTGGCTGAGGTTAACACATATATATTTTTTCTATTAAAAATTAGAATGGGCTGAAATACAACAACTGGTTAATTTCACTAACTAGAGTTTATCATCTTTTAAAGATTTTTTCCCTTAAAATGTTATAAAGACACTTGGTCCACATAAATACATATACATTTAAATAAACATTAGAGACTTGTTTATTATACTAGATGTATTTATAAAACATATGTATTTGATAGCATGATCTACATAGTTATGAACATTACGAGATGATTTTTAAAAAGGCATCAGAGACTGACACTAACCTCTATTCAGTCAAATATACTTGGTAACTGAAATAAGCTTAGTTAACATTTTAATTCTATTACCTAAGGAATGTAACAGCTTAATTGAAAAGGCTAAAACAAGCTATTTGATTAGCATGCTCAGCTAATTAGCTAATTAAAACCGTACTCTACCTGTACTAAAAGGTCCCGATGCTGGAAACGTTGGTGAACGCAGAAACGCTTTGATCTGATGAAGTCACTGTGTTAGAGAAGTCAAATCCGAGATTCCCTTTAACCGATCACTTAGTCCACTTAGCCAGATCAAGAGTCCCTCAAAAGCTGCCTCTGGTCCGTCCGATCTTGTCAACATGTGGTCAGTGTTTCATGATCAAACGAGATCAAAGACTGACGGTGTTAGTACATGCGTGACGTTATTAAACGGACCAGGATTTCTAATCTAATCCGTTCAGTACGAGTGATCTCATCTCACACCAACGCGTGTCCAAAACTGGCTTTCTTCTGATTTTCTTACGGAATGCCGGATATCAACGTCAACATTGAACAGTCTAATGACCAATCAGAATAATGGACAAACATGCTCGACCAATCACACGCGTGCTCGCTGCACACGGACGATGTGGAAAACACAATAACATGTTGATTAATGATTTTACCGTTGTTGGTGTACAAATCTAGATAATGATAATCGTGTGTTGAGCTACCAAGAAGTAAACATAAGAGCTGAACATTTTTAACGTTTGCTGTAATTTGTGAAGTTAGTAATCTTTCGCTTGAAGTTGAAAAGCGTTAGCCAATTGCTATTTACTTCCGCTGTTTTCGCATTGCGTCAATAGCCACTTTAACGTGTGAAGCCACGCGGTTTCTTATTTAGGTGTTTAAGACTGTCACTGTTTATATATTACGTATAATTTAGCTTTAAAATGAGCTCTCAAAAAGGAAATATTTCCCGATCGCGAGGCCAAAAACACCAGAATGTAACAGCCTTCAAAAACGACAAGTACGGTGCAACCGCACAAGTTAAGGTAAGCACGTGCTAAAACAAACATAGTGTTTTACATTTTATATAATATCAGTTTTTTTCTAGGAGTTTATATAGTCTTACATGTGGTTTTTGTGTGTAATCTTCCCTTGTGATGTTACCAGAAAGCCAAAGCAAAGGTTCATGATGGTCTGTGCCAGCACTGCAAAGATGTGCTAGAGTGGAAAGTCAAGTACAACAAATACAAGCCCCTTACACAGCCACGAAAATGGTGAGACGAGGGAGGATTTTACTGCATAGCAACAGATGAAAGGCAAATAAACTCCTCCACAATGAACCCATTTCTGAAATGTTGTTTCTGTGCCTTTTCTAGCGTGAAATGTCTTCAGAAAACAGTGAAGGATGCCTATCATATTATATGCAAGCCATGTGCACTAAAGCTGGAGCTTTGTGCAAAATGTGGGAAGAAGGAAGAGATTGTCATTCCGTAAGTAGATTCAGGCCTCTTCAGACTGACCATATATATTTATGTGTAAACAGTAGGACACTTGTGCCATCTTGTGGACATACGCAATAAATTCTAAAATACTATTTTCATTTAATTCATTGTTAGATACATGTCTTAAGGTAAAAGATTACCTTAGCTTACCCCATCACATATGTGACCCTGGACCACAAAACCAGTCATAAGGGTCCATTTTTTCTGAATAAATCAGCTTTTCATTGATGTATGGTTTATTAGGATAGGACATTATTTGACCGAGATACAATTATTTGAAGAACTCAAAACTGAGGGTGCAAAAAGATCAAAATATTGAGAAAATTGACTATAAAGTTGCCCAGACGTTCTTAGCAATGTATATTACTATTACAAAATAAGTTGTGATATATTTATGGTGGGAAAACATCTTCATGGAACATGATCTTTATTTAATACCCTAATGATTTTTGGCATAAAAAAAATAAACAATTTTAACCCATACAGTGTATTGTTGGCTATTCCTGCAAATATAGCTGTGCAACTTAAGTCTGGTTTTGTGGTCCAGGGTCACATACATGTGTTGAAGTGTGTTAAACTATAATGTGTGACCAAAAATTAAGCTCTTTTAATTCACTGTTGTTTTAATGTATCTGTCTGCTTTTTGTTTTTAGTCTTGACAAGGAGGAGGAAGAAGAGGTAGAGGACATCAGCAAGCCAAATAAAGGGAAGAAGCAGAAAAAAAGAGATGAGGAGGAGGAGGAGGATGATGATGATGAAGATTTTGATGACATGGGCATTAGCAATGATGACTGTGATAGTGATTCAGAGGCGGAAGGAAATTGACATTTGCAGTCTCCTGTATGCATTACCTAAGAACAATATATCTAGGGAAAAACATAGCCTGAGGCTGGGTTTTGGACGTGTACTCACCTGTGTATCTGCTGTTAATTGGGGAGAGACTCCCAGGAGGTGTTTCCCTGTTGGCTGTAGTGATTGTTTGTTTCCATCTAGATTCCATACTGTGATGTTGCACAAACTGACACAGTCATATGCCAGAACCCTCTGTCTTGTTTTTTTAAATCAACACAAGCGTTTTAATAGCATTCGTGTTATTAGTGAATGACTGATTCATATAGAGAAGCTGTGTGAATGAAATATGTTTTATCATCATATGAAGCACATTTGGTCTTCTTGTAAACAGAAACATTTGTCTTTTTGTAAACAGAAAAACAGAAATAGAAAGAGCTGATGAAACAGGTCCATTTAATAAAAGACCTACAAGCAATGCTTAAATAGCTTTAAATAATCTTTTGTGGGTATTTTCACAGTCAAATTTATTTTGCAATTATTTAGATTGCTTAATCATATAATTAATTAATTAAATTACATTTTTTTAATCATCTGACAGCCCTAGAAAATACTAAATTACATACAATGTTAAATCTATAGCATCATTGTCATGTTTTGTTTTTTTAAACAGAGGTTTTGTTAGAAACATCCTCTTGTGTACCATTATAAGTTGCAGCAAAAACACAAGGGACCCATTTTATATTAAGTGTTGTTAACTACTATGTATTAATATTTTAATTAATAATTTGATGCAATCCACTTATTGTATAGGTACATGTAAGTAAATTGTACTTGTTTTTTTTGCACACATTTCTGTAAATAGAGCTGTAATTACACCACCCTTAAACCTACCATACCATTAAAATTGTCCTTAACCTTAACCATATTCTAACTTAATATTAGTAAAAGTGTTTTGCAATATAAGCAAATATTGCAAATATATTTTTAATATAGCAATAAGCTAATTTGTATCTAACAAGTACTCTTTTCTAATGTAAGTACAAAGACAACTAATATAAAGTGAAACCAACATAGGTCTGCAAAATATCTTTTCTGAATCAAAGGGTAGAGTAGCACATGTTAAATCTCCATGTGATCGCAGAAGTGATGCTATGGGATCATAGCAAGCTATTTCAAGATTTCAGGGAAACCTCTCATAATGTTTAAGGAACTTAAAAATAGTCTGTTCTGCCTTTGTGCAGCATCTGATCAACCTGTGACACAAAACTTCTGGAGAAGTTAATAACATGACTGCCAACTAAAAATCAAATATAAACTCCTCTGTGGATGATTTGAGGAACTGTAACCTTTAGCCCTGGATTTATGTCATGCAGTTTAGCCACGGTTATGAAGCAATAGTACCACATGTCTGACTGCTTTACCATCTCCTTTATCAGAGTCATCGAAATTATTGTGTCCACAGTATATTTTATTTATTGATTTTGTAGTTAATACAAGCCAAAAGGAAAGTGCATGAGTTTAATGGCTGTATTCTTTAAAAGGAATGAATAGCTTGTGTGTATTGTTAGATCGCTGTCTCCATGCCTAGACAATTAAGATCCAGCCCTGGATGCCACATCCCATCAGAAAATATCACTTTGTCCCGTATCAGAACAAAGTAGAGTAGTCTAATACCCAAACCCTGTTAACAGGAGGTCTTGTCTGGTACCCAAAATACCCCAAAACACTATTAACAGTCTTCTGTCAGCCAAGAAGTTGACTGAAGAAAAAGCCAATGAAAGTGAAGAGCAGAAGCAGGAGACAAAGTAAGGATGGTAAAAAGGAGCAGAGTTTATTGAATAGTCTTAGTTGTATATGTATCACTTTATCTGAAGAACACAAATCCAACAAGTATTGTTATACCAAACTGAGTCACAACAACATCCCGTTTGAGTTTCTATAAACATTCCCTTGTATCTCTTATTCATAAAGACAAACAGCCCTTGAAACCACACAGTCATAAGACTAAACAACAATGGAAAAAATATATTTAAAAACAAATAAATAATAGAATAAATTAAGAATATATAAAAAGAAAGCAAAACAACACAAATGTATGGTTGCTCTCAAGGCAAAACACACACAGTTTGCATTTAAGGATCGTTCGATCCTTCGTTCCCCCTCTTAATCATATATGACAACATAAAATGATTATGCAAGTAGACTTTCATAAGCTTTATCAAAAACATACTTTGAAAAGTTTGGGTGATCAGGCCGTAGTCTTCCCTTCCACATGTTCAAAAGAACAGATCACTTCTGTCATACCGCATACCAGTGTTGGTTAAAGGAGAACTCCGCTTCCAGAACAACAATTTACAAATAATTTACTCACCCCCTTGTCATCCAAGATGTTCATATCTTTCCTTCTTCAGTCGTAAAGAAATTATGTTTTTTGAGGAAAACATTTCAGCATTTTTCTCCATATAATGGACTGATATAGTGCCCTGATTTTGAACTTCCAAAATGCAGTTTAAATACGGCTTCAAACGATCCCAAATGCGGTTGTAAACAATCCCAGCCGATGAAGAAGGGTCTTATCTAGTGTAACGATTGGTTATTTTAATAAATAGAATACAATTTATATACTTTTTAATGCCAAACACTCGTCTTGTCTTACTTTGCCTGGACTGTTTTTGTTCCAGTTAATGACAGTTAGGGTATGTCGAAAAACTCCCATCTCATGTTCTCCCTCAACTTCAAAATTTTCCTATATCGCTGTTTTACCTTTTTGTTATGGGTGTTTGATCTCCTTTGCATGTTCACATTGCAAAGACTGTGTCAGAACTTCTGCAGCGATGTAGGATGACTTTGAAATGATTTTTGAAGTTGAGGGGAAAATATGATTGGAGTTTTTCGACATACCCTAACTGTCTTGAGCCACAATACACAGAGTTCATGGAGAAAAAGCCAAGATGAGCGTTTGAGATTAAAAAGTATTTAAATTGTATTTGTTAAATGAAAATTCAAAAAAATCGTTTCGCTAGATAAGACCCTTCTTCCTCGGCTGGGATCGTTTACAATCGCATTTGGGATTGTTTGAAGCTGCATTTATACTGCATTTTGGAAGTTCAAAATCAGGGCCAAAACTGAGCCAATAAATTCATATTATTCACAGAAATAATAGAAGCATATCTAACCATGTTAGCTCTGTCATACCACATTTGCCAGTATGATCTCAGAGTGTGATTAACTTATTCAAATGATGAATGTCATTGTTGGTACTATGAAAATCCAATTAAGTCCACAAACTTCCATTGTCTATTTAAGTGTGTTTCCCCTGGTCAGAATCAATAGTGTCTGACGCTTCCATCGGGGAATGATGTTTCAAACCAATATTTAGCCATTAAGACAGCAGTACATATTGATAGTAAATATTTTGCCAACTATAACCAAAACATCCCAGCAACTCTGGCCTTTCATAAAGAGTCATAAAATCACAATTTCACAAGCAGCCCTGAGGATGCAGGTTGTCCCAGCTAAGCAGAATAGGGTTGCCAAATTGTGTTTTTGAAATCACGTATCCGTTAACTTCTTCCGCATGTTTCCTAACAATCCCCTCGCCCATATTGTTTAAGCATGAACAAATTAAAAACGCCTAAGTGATGGACACACACTGTGTATGTGTATGTGACCAGAAAAAGAAGCAAGGTTCGGAGCCTATTATCCATCTGGTAATTTAGAAACAATCAAATCCACAGATTTGCGTCTTGGCTTTATCTGTGAGCTGTCAGTGAGGTGTTTCAGCGCGCAGATGACATGCCTGAGCAGTGAAGATTTCTGAAGTTCATGCGGCACAACAGGAGTCCATGTAGATTTCAGCATTTCAGCTTTTTTGCCATTTGCCAACTCACATTTTGAGCAACAAAATTAACTGTTACTGAGACTTTTAGTCTGTAGTTACTGCTCAACCTGCCTTGCATTCCCCATTGTTCACAAAAGATGAACAGTGCAGAAAGGCCTTGAGTCTAGGTATGAGTTGTGGAGACTAATACCCCTCTCATAGTTATTCTGATTTTCCCGTTCTTGGGTTAGCACAGATGTCATGTAACCAATGCAAAATCTCTGCCGCTGTATCTGATATATCTAGTGCGAATGCTACTTGTGTCAATTTCTCAAAAACTATTCCAGCCTCAGGAGTTCAGTCATTGAGCCCTGAACTTAACAAATTGAAGAAAACTGTTCAACACTGCAGCTCATCTGCAAACTTTTCAACAACACCTGTAGTTACATCCTCAAGAGAATCTCAGCTCTTGAATAGTTCCAGAAATCAGATGCAGCATCTCACAACAGCTAGATGTGACTGATACACAAATAAGGTGTTGAAACAAATCTTCCAAAATATTTGCGAAGATTGGTGAAATAGCGGTTACATTGTTAAACCCAAAAAATATCTAGTAGCATCTTGACCAAAGCCTATTAGCAACATCAATGACTAAAAACCATTGTTGTCTTAGAAATCTCACAAAATGACTAGTTTTACATGTCACTGAACTTTGTAAAAATAACCTGATGAAATCACTCTTTCTCAGAGACTGAGACAAAATGATTTCTTATTCAGCTGTTGTTTTTCAAGATGATAAAAATAAATCAAAAAAGCAATCAAAATAATAATTCAACAGTGAGATTAGTGTCTGCATCACATCTAAACCCATTCAATTTCAGAATTTCAGAGTTATTTACCCTACTGTTAGTGATGTGCTTTCCACATGCAAAAACAAACATCCTCAAGCTTTTGTTCAAACTTTGTCCTGTTTTTCCCCAGATTCTCTACCTCCACAGCAATTACTTTAGCGTCTGTTTAATCTGACAAATATCTTTAAGAACTTTTAAAACATTTTAGTTTATTGAATAGTCTTAGTTGTGCATGTCTCAGTGCTCAGACTTCGTCTGAGGAACACAGGTATTGTTAAAGTATTGTTACACCAAACTGATTTATAAACCTTGAGTTTCCATAAACATTCTCTTGTATTTCTTATTCATGAAGACAAACAGCCCTTGAAACCACAGTCATAAAACTAAACAACAATGGGAAAAATATATAAAAAACAACTGTAATATAATATAAATGACTAATCAATTAATGAATCAATAAAATGAATATATATGACTATAATGATTATTATAAATGATTATATGATTAAATGGAAAAATAAAATGATGAAATGATTAATGACTATAAATGAATAAATGAATGAAGAATAAATTAAGAATATATAAAAAGAAAGCAAAACACAACACAAATGTATGGTTGCTCTCAAGGCAAAACACACAGAGTTTGCATTTAAGGATCGTCCGATCCTTCAATATGAAAGTTAATTTCAGTGCAGTTCTCGTGTGCAATGTACAGTATGAATCAACTTGTTCCATTTCATTACAATGCCTTTTATTTTTGTTAGTATATATAGTTTAATTGTTTGTCTACGTTGTTGTAATGTTTCTTGAGTCATGTGAGACTGTAATCTCCTAATATTGCATGAATCCTGTCATGTGTGCTCAAGTGTTGCACAAGTCAACTTTCCATATACACTGTCCTAGTTGAGTGAAATGATTAAGAAATTATTATTATCAAAACCATAACAACTCTTTTGAAAGTGAACTTCTCAGTTTTGACCACATCATTTGTGTGTTGATGCTGGTGTGCTTACCAAGGAAAACATAATAATAAAAAAAAACCCTTCATGTTCTGTCCTTTACAATAATTATTTATCCAGCAAATGTCAACAGATTGTTCTAATGTAGAACACTGGGCAATTTGCACTGCAAGTAGGTGAAATGTGAAAGCTTTTGAAGAGGTAACTAAGGTAACTATTGTTCGTCGGTTGTGATGTCATTTGAAGGTAATGTGCTCTTTCATAGTCTCGACCACCATGCAGTCCAGTAGTTTCTTCCACCTTCATTCTTATAAATTAGCACAGCCAAACAAGACATTTCACAAATACTTTCCATTCAATTCATTTGTTGTCCAAAATGTGATTTATTCCTGTGATCAAGGCTACATTTTCAGCATCATGACTTCAGTGTCACATGATCCTTCAGAAATCATTCTAATATGCTGATTCCATTTAAGAAATATTTTATTATTATTATTGTCATCACTGTTTAAAACAGTTAAGTACATTTTTTCAGGATTCTTTAATAAATAGAAAGATCCAAATCAGCAATCCATATAAAGCTGCACATACAGTATTTGATGAATCAATATGTTTTTATTGAAGCTAAAGGGCAGTCATGGCCTAATGGTTAGAGGGTCTGGCTTGTAACCTGAAGATTGCTAGTTCAATTCCTGCACCGGTGGGGATTGTGAATAAACAGTGCTCTTTCCACCTTCAATACCATGACTGAAGTGCCCTTGAGCAAGGCACTGAACCCCAAATTGCTCCCTGGGTGCTGGAGCAATGGCTGCCCACTGCTCTGGGTGTGTGTTCACAGTGTGTGTGTGTGTGCGTGCGTGTTCACTTCTCACTGCTGTGTGTGTGTGCACTCGTGATGGGTTAAATGCAGAGGACCAATTTTGACTATGGGTCACCATAGTTGACAGTACGTTGTCACTCACTCAAGATTTTTTTTTATACATTTTGGTTTGTTGTCATTAGCCCTGTAGATGTAAAAGGCTTCCTTGAGAGGTTCTGAATTATGTGGTTTGTAATATGAGAAATTATAGAAATGAATACTTTTATTTCGCAAGGATGCTTTAAATTGATTAAGAGTGATGATAAAGACACTATCGTCAACATTTGAAGTGGATCAAAAAAGTTCATCAATGTTGTCCAAAGACAAGAAGAGAGTATTGTTTTGGATTTAGGACAACTTTGATGATAAATGCTGTTCTTTTGAATTTTCTATTTCATCAAAGAAATCTGAGAAAAATCTACTCAGCTGTTTTCAGCATAATAATAATAAATGTTTTTACAGCAGCAAATCAGCATATTAGAATGATTTCTGAAGAATCATGAGACACTGAAGAATGAAGTAGTGATGCTAAAAATTAAGCTTTGAAATCACAAGAATAAATTACATTTTAAAGTTTATTCAAATTGAACACAGTTATTTTAAATAGTAAAAATATTTCAACGTTTTACAGTTTTTTTCTGTATATTGGATCAAATAAATGCAGACTTGGTGAGCAGAAGATACTTATTTAAAAACATTAAAAAATCTTACTGTTCAAAAACTTTTGACTGGTAGTGTAAATGCAAATAATAATAAAATCGAAACTATAACTTCATCAGATCCTAATCAATTTTCGAATCTCATCAAATACAGATCCTAATAATTATACCACTAAAGTATTAACTGCTGGATATTTTCTGCTACAACATACATCACCATGACCACATGCCTCATGAGAATATGTAATAAAATAAAAATATACACTAGAAAACGTTTGCGTTTTCTTATGTATTAGTATTATTATTATTAGTAGTAGTAGTAGTAGTAGTAGCAAGTAATCAACGAGTAGTAGCGAGTAATTAATAAATCAAAATCAAGAAAACGGGTGGTGTGTGCGTTGACCAATTGTACAACGTCCCAATGGCGCATGACAGTTTCATTGGATGGACCCTATGACGCGCTAAGAGCTGTTGTAATGATTACCGGTTTATGACAATATACACCTCCCAGGAATTCTGCAATGCTTCGTGTCTTATATAAAAATTCAGAGAAAAGTCACATTTGTAAATGTGTGCTGTGCCAATAATGAATCAGAACGACACAATCTCGCGCATTGCGCACGTCTTCAGGGGAACATTTGTGCACTCCACACCGCGGGTTGCGCTTGAAATACTGCGGGACTGCATCTTAGGAGTCAACGATGAGGGCAAGGTTTGTTTAATACTTCATTTCCATTACAATTTCTGTATCTTTCATTAGAAGATAAATGTCCTAACCGCATACTGTGTTACATGTAATAAATGATGTCATTTGGAAATGATTTGTAGACTTTCTATTATGTAGCCTACCTCAACAGTTTTCTTTTCTTTCTGAAAAGATTGCATTCATTGAAAAAGATAAAAAAGATGTGGTCAGTCTTTCAAAAACGTGGGGGTTTGAAACTTCGGACATAAAACAGCTCGGACAATAGTGAGTACATCTGCATGTAATGTACAGTCCAACATAAGTCTGTTCAGGGTGCGTACAGTCACTTTTGCTCTCAGAACAAGCTTTCAACAGGTTATTAAAGAGAGCAAAAACCTTTTTGCAGCCCAGCTTTGTCATCAGCATGTCATTATTTGTGAAATAATAAGCATGTACAAGCTTGAAATCTTTTGATATCCATTGCTCTCACCTTGTTGCAGTGCAATTAGCTATTTAATTTTACTCAATTAAGATTTAATTTTCTCCCTCCAGTGAGTTTCTTATGCCTGGAATGGTTGATACGCACATCCATGCGTCTCAGTATAGCTATACTGGAACTGCCTTAGACCTGCCTCTGCTGGAGTGGCTCAACACCTACACTTTCCCTGTGGAAGCCAAGTATAAAGACTTGGATTTTGCCAATGATGTCTACACTAAAGTTGTGGTAAGTTTGGTAAAATGGACTAAATGAAGTTTAAATAAACTAATAGACATAAAGAATAACTCTTAAGTAAGGCAAATCATTGATAGAACTGAAATGGATATAGAACGCATGTTGCAAATTATCTTTATTGTTGGCTGTTTGGCATTGTAGAAAAGAACCTTAAAGAACGGCACCACTACTGCTTGCTATTTTGCCACAATACACACCGATGCCTCTCTTCTGCTTGGAGAGCTTGCAGGTAAAACACATGCAACCAAGGACACGCATATGTTGAAAGAATTTCCCCTGTGACTGTCTCTGTGTTGGCAAACACAAACATATCCTTTCTATAACCTTTGGAGTTTGTCTTGCGTTGCCCTATCTTGTCTTAGCTCTTGTTCCTGCCAGTCTGTTAAGTAACTGCATTTTATGTTTACCTTTTTCCATATTATGCAATAAGAGGTGCCCTGTGAACTGTCATTCTGTAAAACTGTACTTAACTGTACTTAATATATTTAAAATACATATATTTTAAATCTCTCCTGCCCTCTGTGTTGCTGTATATAAACAATATTTTATAAGATAATAAATCAGTTATTGATTTCAGATTGTGATACACAGTATTTTTGTCCCTTTTCCACTAGATAAGTTCGGACAAAGAGCTTTAGTGGGTAAAGTTTGCATGGACTGCAATTCTGCAGTTCCACAATACAAAGAAAGTCCAAGTGAATGTAAAGAGGAGACAGATCGGTGAGTTTTGGACGACTATGTGACTGTACTGACACGTAAGTGTCATGTATAATGTACAAAACAACTGATTTTATGTCAGATTTAAACCTAATCTAAACCCCAGTCTGATCAGTAAACTTAAAGATATGATTCTGCTTCCTCTTGTTTTTTGCAGTTTCATCAAAGAGCTTCTTAAAAAGGAGGTAAATAACAGGTTCATTCTTATTAAATGAATTGGTTTATTAGTTGGCATAACTCTAATTGTTATGCTGATCAGAGATGGTATTAAGTAGTTGTGCCTAAATTATTTCAGTCTCTGTAAAAAATAAAAATATATTATGACTCTTTTAGTACCCAAATATTAAGCCTGTGGTCACTCCTCGATTTGCTCCGTCCTGTTCCTCCTCACTGCTCAGTGAATTGGGTGAGATTGCCAATAACAACAAGCTTCACATTCAGGTTTGTCTCCTTTCACAAACAACTTGATAAACAAGGGTTTACAAAGGTTAAAGAACACGCCTTTAACATTCAACTGGATTATGGCATTGTTCACATGGTAGAAGCTTGAAACATGATATAACTAAGAGTTTTTGACTGACACGTGGCCATAGTACTTTTTATAGTAATAGAATCTTCAGTTCTTTAACTATGGCTTTGTGCACTGCATCCTTAAAGATGGAAGTTTGCATTCTGTTTGAATATTAAGAAATATGCACACATTCAGATACTCTATCAGCATTCATAAGAAGATAGATTCTGTGCAATTTTGTTTTATAAAAATAATTAGAATTAATATTATAAACAAAGGCTGTAAATAATATAAACAGACTCAATTTCAAGATAAGCACTAATAGACACTACGTAAAATGATTAACACCTGTTTTTTTGTTTTTTGTTTTTTGCAATCATTAAACCTAAAGAGTCACATCAGTGAGAACAAAGAGGAAGTGGAGCTTGTGAAGACGTTGTTCCCAGGCTGCAAATCCTACACTGATGTTTACCTCAAGCACAACCTGCTTACACATAGGGTGAGTGTTATTCAGAGATTGTTGTTATACATCAAAACCTGATGAGATTTTTTCTTTTTTTTATATCTTTTTATCTGTCTAATATATTACTTTATATAAATTATTCTACATAGATACCTTTGTTTTGATTCATTGTTAAATTTTGTAGATTTTATGTGCTGAATGGTGTTGCAACATGATTATATAGCTTTAGTGAGCATATACAAAGTCCAAGTGTGAAAGTCTAAGCATTACATAAACAAATGTCTGTCTTTTTAAAGTTTCTTCTATAATACTATTACAAATACAGTCATTATTGGAAAACCGGTTTACTTTAAGATACAATTTATCTGTAATGAGATGTATGACATTTTGTTATTTACAATTTTGACTTCTTTTTAAAAAAGTGTAGTAATATTTTAAACCACAGTTTCGAAAAATTAAAAATTAATAAATAGGGAATAACCCCTGGTGTAGAATTGGTTTGAGTCTTTAAAATTTTAGCAACACAAATATATGCAGTTGTTTGGCAATATACAATTTTTGTGAGTTTATTTGAGAAGATGTATATAAATGAATTCATATAAAGCTGCACATATTTGATGAACCAATATGTTTTTATTGAGGGTTTTTTAAGTATTCTGGTTTGTAGTCACTAGCCCTGTGCATGTAAAGGGCTTGTTTGAGAGGTTCTGAATCATGTGCTTTGTAATATGAGTTTGTGATCAAGAGTTCAGAACAGTGGAGTGCATTGTCATTTGTTTA
Source organism: Labeo catla (assembly GCA_012976165.1). Classification (NCBI taxonomy): domain Eukaryota; kingdom Metazoa; phylum Chordata; class Actinopteri; order Cypriniformes; family Cyprinidae; genus Labeo; species Labeo catla. The sequence goes on along the minus strand of VONZ01000887.1, from coordinate 274,123 downwards.
AGCATACAAATGCTCTGAATAGATGATGCTCTTCCTCACTAACCTAAAACCAAGTGCAAATCATATTTCTGACTTAAAGGGATAGTTCACACAAAAACAAAAATTCTGTCATTAATAACTCACCCTCATGTCATTCCAAACCTGTAAGACCTTTGTTGATCTGAGTAAAACAAATTAAGAAATTTTTGATGAAATCTGAGAGCTTTCTGACCCTGCATAGGCAGCAATTAGACTGACACATTCAAGGCCCAGAAAGGTAATAAGTACATCGATAAAATCGTCCATGTGACATCAGTGGTTCAACTGTAATGTTATGAAGCTACGAGAATATTTTTTGTGCGCAAAGATAAAAAATAATTACTTTATTCAAAAATTTCTTCTTTTCGGTGTCAATCTTTGAAGCATATTCATGAGTGAGTAGTTAATTAAAGAATTTTCATTTTTGGGTCTCTTTAAGAGACCTATGAATTAAAGGAATTATTCACCCAAAAAGTGAATATTTACTCATTTTCATTATTTACTCTATCAGTTTTTAGTTTTGGGTTATTGAGTTAAATTTGGTTATTTTCAATGAACTGGCTCAACAGAATGATCCATTCATTGAATTTATTCAGAATTGATTAATCCCGTCCAATTTCTGGGCCCTTTTAAAACTAGCCCAGTTATTACATAAAACCTTTACAGAATCTTAGTAATATAAAAGTTTAGATTTGAGATTTTAAATTGGTTTGAAATTAAAGTATGTAAATTGTCTATTGCAGACTGTAATGGCCCATGGTTGTCACCTAACTGATGAAGAACTGGAGATCTTCCATGACACAGGATCTGCAATCTCTCACTGTCCTAACAGTAACATTTCGTAAGCCTTTTTACTATTAGTATTCATTTTCAGATACCTTTAATTCATTTATTGTAATACATGATATATCTTTTCATTTATTGTTTCTTTTTCTATTCCAGGATTTGCAGTGGGATGCTAAATGTGCGTAATGTTTTGAACCACAAAGTGAAATTGGGTTTAGGGACAGGTAAGACTGTTTGCCAGGTCATTTTGTACATATAGTGGGAAATTCTGTCTTAGCGAAAGCTTTGAAGGAGACCTGTGCCGCTTTTTACAATATAAGTCTCAGGTGTCCCCAGAATGTGAATTTTCAGCTCAAAAAAACCCCACAGGTTATTATATCATTTTGAACATGCCCATTTTGCTGCTGCTCCCCACCCCCATTTCTAGAATAGGAATGTGCCTTTACAGATTGAACCATGGATACTCTGCTAAAAAACATCTGTTTGGTTTTGATGATCATTTCTACCACGCTGCGATCATGCGTTTTATAGCCATTTTAGTTTAAACTTCTGATAACTGTTTTCTGAGCGTACACATCTAAAGCATGCGCATAAAATGTGGCTGTCACATGGCATGTGAGTATTAAAGAGAGTAGTTCTCTTTCACGTCTTATTGCGCTTAAACTGTCAAATACACACAACTTTATGTTGAAAGCATATGTTGAGTTACAAAAATAGTCAGTTATGTCAGTGAAGGTAAACAGCTGGGAAAGAAATTGCATGTTTATATTAGACCTGTGGTACAGCTGCGTAATATACAGTAAATAAATCAATAAATGCACTGCTCTCTTGTCTCCTTTGAGGCTGGGACTCTAAGTAGTGTTCTGTACTCGTCTGTGCAGCCAACGACAGAACAGTTAGCATGCTTTGCTCAAATTTTTGCCATGGCGTTAGAACTGGTACATCATTGTCGCTTGTGAAAACACAATGTCAGCGCTGTGGATAGAAACTTGAAGATTAAGGGGCAGTAATATTATAATAAGATCCCCTTTCTACAATACAGGGGAAGCTCTGACGTGCTCGTTTTTTCACATGCTTATAGAAGATATTTTCTGCATTTTATAGTTTTGTTTGTGCCATCTGTAGATGTAGCAGGAGGCTATTCCCCATCTATGCTAGATGCCATTCGAAGAACACTTGATACGTCCAAAGCCCTGACCATCCAGGACCCTCAGCATGAGACTCTCACCTTTGAGGAGGTTTTCAGATTGGCCACACTTGGAGGCAGTGAAGGTAAGATTTCAGCTCTCATTGACAAACATGTTATTTAATACTAGCACAGTACATTATATAAACTCGCCTGGTTGTTCACCCCACTCCCTGCAGCGCTCTCACTGGATGATCAGATCGGAAACTTTGTGGTGGGGAAGGACTTTGATGCCCTGCGAGTGAATGTTTGCGTTCCTGATGGACCGATTGATTTGTTTCCTGGTGAAGGCCCCAAGGTTCGATAGATCTCCTACTGATCTTTAATGCTCTCATACTGAGAAAACAACATCAATTGGTTAAATGTGTTTTGTGTGTATGTGTGTGTGTGTTGCAAAATCATTCAATATCAATGAATATCTTTTACATTCATTAAAAAATGTTAATGCATATAAATGATAAAGAATGCCCTATTTAATGTGCCTTTTTTCATGCAGGTCATTTTGGAGAAGTTTTTAAATCTAGGTAAGTTGCTTTAAAAAAAACATTTTGAAATGCTTTTTTAAATATCTCTTTAGTTCAGAGATTCTTGTCTTATGTAATCCTTACACATATTTGCTTTGAATAGGTGATGACCGTAATATTACTGAAGTCTACGTGGCTGGACGACAAGTGGTTCCAATTCCAGATACATAGTTAATATCTTTTCCAGTTGTTTTTATCAGAAATATAATACATCTACTCAGGACAATTGTTGCTAAAGGTTCTATTTAGATTTTCTAAAGGATGTAATAGATTTATATTATTTAGTTAACATATTGTTAATGTCTATACTTAGCAAATATTATTTAAATTGTATCCGTACAATTTGAAGATTTGACTAATGCTTAAATCATTATTGTTTAACATTTAATACATTGTTGTCTTCTATTTACTAGCTGTGTTGATCATGGAAAAATGTAAAATATATATATTATATAAATCAATGACAAGTTGACAATAAAAAGTTTTATTGTCATCCCGATATTTATTTATTTATTTATTTATGTTCTGGTTTCATGATAATACACTGCAAAACAAATATTTCTCTTACACACACAGCTCTCATAAGAGGCTCTTAGCTGTCTGTCTCACCTGTCTTTTCACTGTTCATGACAGTTCTGGAGTAGGAACATAGCTCTCAATTGCATTTGCTTCATGCCCACTACAACAAGCAAGAGTTACACTTTATTAGCAGCTAGGTTTTTATTCATGCTTCCAGACTAGACATGTTTTTAATGTAGCCTATAGAGGGTTTGCACTTACGTCACGATTTGGTCAGTTACCCAGATGCGTGGCCATGTTGGCGATACTCGGATGTAAACAACAGCAAGGACTGCATGGTTAATGTAATACCGAATAAGTTGTTCTGCTAATTTATGCTGTATAAACTAAGGGGGAAAAAACGCGTGGAAGCTGCTAAATCATAGAGAATGACTTCGTAAGCAGGAAAGGGTGCAATATTGTAACAAACTAAAGTTATTAGGTGGTAAAGATACATACAAGCAGTATTAATTAAGTAATTAGCATAATATTTTACCTACCTGACCGGAAATGATAAGAACAAACACGAATGTTGTCCAGATTTTTGCCCTGAAAATCCTGGTTCAGTTTGGCCAACCACAAACCCATTTTGTTCCTCTGACAGTTTTTTTTGCAGTCTTCTCCTTGATTTGTTAGCCTATAACTTTAGGCAGTCTATGTACTCCAAATGTTTTTCCCTGTCCGACCGATTATACAGCCCAAAACATGACAGAAATCGACCAATGGCAGCAGCAATAATCAGCAAAATATACGAGTTAAACCGCGTTTTTCTTTTTAAACACATAGTTAAGATATGTGGAACTGTTATATTCAGAAAGATTTTCCGCACAAGAGTGGGGTACAATTTGAATAAATTGGAATTAAATTACACCATAAAATATGCACTTTCCCTTACACATTCATATACATTTGAACAAAATCTTAAAAAGTTTGTTCATGCATTTGTCAGCCTCCGATGAATTGGTAAAAATAATTGATAACCACATGGAGGCGCTAAGAGACTGTGTTTTACACCGCAGATCTAACTCCAGTCTACAGCCTTACAGCGACGATGTCTCAATTATTCACACTAATGATATTAGCTAAGAAAAAAAAAACATTAAATATGATGTGCTTTAGTGCGTATGAGTCATATTTGCCTCATACTTTCACAATATCCTCATATTTGAGTCACATTTTATATTAAAATATCAGTAAACATGATTTACATTGTATAGTATCATTTTCTGTTAGTGTTGTAGATTATGCTGGCTTTTAATAATCTGAAACATTTTTATACATTATATTATTTTATGCCATGCAAGCCTGTATCTTTTTCAGGTGAAGTTTGTTGCACCACAATGCCAACATTCCAGTTCTGAACTCTCGGTTAGTCAGGTCTGTCTTGTGTTTTTGGAAAGTAATATCTAACACATTGCTCAGCAAGTAAATCTTGCTTTTATACTTTCATCATGAAACAGAAGTCATGAACCTTGAATATATATTTAGGTGTCATTTACAAAAATGTTAGCAACCCTACACATTGTAAAGGACACATTCTTTGCTGATATATGATATAAGAACTAGAAAGATGCCCCTCTTATAAAGTTACTAAGGGAATTACTTAATAATAACCCCATGAATTATATTAAGTATTAAAGGAATAGTTCACAAAAAATGAGTTTGTTTCATTATCGGAACAGAGTTAGAGAAATACATCACTTACTCAACAACGGATGCTGCATCGAATGGATGTCATCAGAATGACGTGTTTGATATATAGAAATGTTTTGGACTTGTTTGCGCAATATCCTGTGCATATTTCTCTCCTGATTCAGACAAGATGACTGGGGAAAGCAATCTATCATAAAATGTTATTTTAGCTGGAAGTAATGGCTTGAAGTTAAAAACATCTTAATGATGGTTTTGTTTCTCACAAACATGCTGCTTTTCACTTCACAAGATTGATGGACTGAAGTCGTGTGATGTTTGTATCAGCTGATGGCACCCATTCACTGCATCCAGTGATGTAATGCAATATTTTTCCAGATCTATTTAGATATAGAAACAAACTAATCTACATCTCGGATGGCCTGAGGGTGAGTAAAATTTTCAGCCAGTTTTAATTTTTGGGGTGAAATATCCCTTTAAATAAAAAATGAATAGCAAATGAAATTTAAAACCGTCTGCTTTTGCGTTCTAGCCCAAGGCTAGACATCTAGCGTACAGCATAAGTAAGTAAGTGTCCCCGAACGAGAGAGAAGCAGAAGTGAGGGAGAGTGTATAAACACGGGAGTGAAAGACAAAGAGGCACACAGTTGGGAGAGAGACAGAGGCATGAGTAAAGCGCATGTGAGGGGGCGGAGCTTCGCACGCAGACGCGGTGGGAGCATGTGAATGGAGAATGAGGCGAGTCTGTGTCATATGCGGTGACGTCATAATACCGATCCTAACTCCGCCCCCTTCCTGCTGCCGCTTTCTTTTACAGAAGTGCTGAATCAGTCAGAGCTGGATCAGTCTGGCTGGGAGTTTCCTGGCTAGACCACAGAAGGTACATTAAATATTTGTAACAGGCATACACAAGCACTAAACAACACAACTTTGGTGAAACATCATAAAGAACAGACTTTTGGCCATAAAATAGTTTAATATGGTGTAGGAAGGTGACTGACGCGTGTGAAATTTAATGAGTCAAAGGGGTTCCCATATCTGTCATAATCCCCTCACTTCATGTAATCTGGCTGACTGGCAAAATGAACCTTCCGTGTGATCTACGGTGAGGAACACAAGCAGCTTTGTGAGCCGCACCCAGACACACAAGTTAAAGGGTGGTTTTACTCTGTACTGTTAACTGATTACCATCTTCCTGACTACGCCTCAAGGAACAAAAGCTCGGTACACACGAAACACAGCAGGGAACAGCATGGGAACGTTCCGGTTAAGTTGAGAAAGGGAGAACATTTAAGTTTCGAGTTGTGTCGGATTGAAGCGTTTACTTGTTGCGAGGTATTGCTGGGTCGAGAGAGATTGCGTGAGATCACGGGCGGAACTCACTGCCCTAGTTCACAGCATCTGTCATAATCTGGTTAGGCTTTGTGACAGGCCAGCCATTCTCCTCTTGTTTGTTGTACACAGTATAAATCTGAAAAGCGAAGTTTGCTACTTTAAAGTTCTAAATACACTTTTTCTGTCAGTTTTAATTACCAGTGAAGAAATTCAAGATGAAAATGAGGAAAAGTTATGAGAAACGAGCAGAAACGACCCATTTAGCATTTCACGTTTTTACGCTTGAAACAAGAAAATATATGCCAGTTGGTTAAGAAAAGGTAAGCTTATTTCAAAGGGACAGATTTTATTTGTCTTATTTTAAGTTTAAGACTTATTACCTTATTAGAGGGTTTGCACTTAAATCACGATTTTGCGCGGCCATAATGGTGAAACTCGGATGTAAACAACAGCATGGATTGCTCAGTTAATGTAGTACTGAATACATTGTTCTGCTAATTTGTAATGTCTAAACTATGGAAAAAACGACTGAAGGCTGTTAAATCACATAGAGAAGGACTTAGTAAGCAGGAAATGGTGCAATACTTTGACAAACTAAAGTTAATAGGTGGTACGAGCAGTATTAAGATATTAGCCTAATATTTCACCTACCTGACAGGAAATGATAAGAACAAACATGAATGTTGTCAAAATTTTTGCCCTGGAAATCCTGGTTCAGTTTGGCAAACCACAAATGCCTTTTGTTCCTCAGAAATTTTTTGGCACTTTTGATTTATTATATGTTTTATGTAGTCTATAGCACTTCAAATGTTTTCCTGGTCAGACCGTTTATTACAGCCCAAAACATGGTAATAATTGACCATTATTAGCAGCACTAATCAGCAAAATGTGCAAGTTTTGTTTGGTTCAGTGGCATTGTTGACATTCAGTGCCGCCAATATGGACAACATATGACACATCATGAAAACACTGTATATATGTATTTTTTCCTTACAAGTAAATGTTTCCTGATTTAAGAATATTTTGATATTTTTACTGGAAAACAAGACAAAAATACTGAGGAAGAAAATCACTTTTTGCAGTGAACAGTTTTACTAGCCATCAATATCCCTTTTCCGCTTATATTTGTAACATCAGATTAAATTCTAATGTAACTGCTGATAAAAAGTTTTGTAACATTTAAATCAGAAATTTTAAATCCTCAACTTTTTTTGTCATCTGAACCCCTTATGGCCTAAAACATTTTCTTGGAGTACACCCTGAAATTAAAGCAATATTTAAATCATTTAACCTCTCATTTACATGTTCACAGCACTCTGATGTCAGTTGATGGTCACATGACACAGGTAATTCTTTTTTAAAAATTCTTTTTAAAAATGATTTAAATTTTTGATTGAATTTTTAGTCAGTTTAAGGCTTTTCAATGGACACCAGTTTAGTAAACTCCAATTTAAATGATTTAAAAACTACTTAAAACAAGAGTTTAAAAACTTCTGAAATTTCCACTATTTCACCTCGCTCTCAAGACTTTTCCCAAAACCTACGTTTTCCTTGTTAGGACCATGATGCCCATTCATGTTTCATTCCTCGAAGCGCAACCTCCGTAATTGCTTAAATACGAAGCTCTTTCTTTAAGCTCCTCTGTCTTGTGGTTCTGAGCCTTGCCTTCTTCTCCTCAGCCAACCTCACGACTGAGAAGCCAATTTACTGCCTCTGACTTACACAAGGATTAACGTGGGAAGAACACGCGGAACTCAGTGTGAGAACCCATCTGCTCCCCCGCTGAACAATTCCTACGTCCTGCTTTAATTCAGCCACAGGTCATTTACTGTTACTCCTGATAGAAAGTTCTAAGCCACACTGTTTTTCTAAACAGCTTACTTTCCTGTTCAACTATGCCTCTTTGTATCCTCGGTCGCCCCTCCCTCTGACGCCTGTCTACTCACAGTGGCGTAGGCATCTGCCCTCAACATCTGTCACCACCCGTCACTGTGATGTCATCCACTCATACCGGCTTAACGCCCAGCCCCCTCTGTACAAATACAGAGAGCGAGCCGCAGACACAGACTAGTCAGAGTATGACTATAACACAGAATGACTGGAAGATTTTCTTTTAACGGACAAAAGTGTACTTTAAAGACAAGACAGGAAAAGTAGATGTGAATATCCAGCGTGTTTGAGTGAGGGTGATGCTGAGGGTTCACAGCAGCTGTTGTCATTCCTTAGAGGGTAACACACACCTCTCCAGCTGTTACTAGGTCAGGCAGGATTGTCAAATCTGCTTTGGTTGCGAGCACAGAAGTGCTAAAGGTTGTCGGGACAGCTGCCGTGAAAACAGGATGTCTGTGCGTCAGCAACCGGGACAGGTGTGCGAAACAAACGACATCTGAAAAATCATTCAGCTGTCAGGGAATCTACAATCTGGTTTTTCTGCTGTGTGTCATTCAGTATAAGGTGGCCTAGAATCTGCGTGATGTGCTGGAATTTCCCCCAAAATGACAACAGAACAACATAACTTTATATTTTCTCTTTGTATATTTTTTATTTACAATACTTTTTTCTTTAATGCCAGGTAAAAGGATTAAATGCAATACATAAATATGAACATAGTAAGGTGTTTTTTTCCATACAAATTTGCATATAACTAAAGGCTGAAATTAAACCTCAAACAGATACATACTCTCAACAGATACATCTTTTTTTTAAGGAAACCTCACTCCCTACAGAAGAAAAGACGTTTATATACACAATACATGCACTCGGACTCGCTTACATTAACATATGCAGACACACAAAAATGACAGGTGCATTGTGGGTGCATTTTAAAACAAACAAAAACAACGTTTCACAGACTCAGGTCTGACTTTATGCGTATACTATTGCGGTGTTATGAATGCACTGTCTAAGGAGGGTTAGCTCATCTCGCTTTGACAACAGGAAGAAGAACTTGTGCGCAAATTTCCACCCTTGCGCACAAATACGCTCACACGGAAACAGACCGTACCACCATACAGTCTTTTTTTGAAAAGTCACACGTAATTAACAGAAATAAAACTCCCAGACATCTGACACTCTAGAATGTGGGAAAAGAGCTGTCTAGTACAGACAGAGAGAAAAAAAAAATTACTTCTGATGAATCTCAACCTTTCATTTAAAAACAAAGAAAAGGTATGATGTCACAGTAGCAAGTTCACATTCTAAAATAATGCTAAATAAATGGTATTAACGACTGGGCGGCCTCGCATACCTGATTTTGCTAGAACAGACTGTAATGACAAACTGCATTTTAACAGACCGAAACATGCTGCACATATCATCAGGTAGACCTCTGACACACCTCTTGAAAAATCCAGCGTCATTCATAATAAGTCAAAGGCTGAACACTACTTACTCAGAAACTACACGGCCACGTTTTGGCACAGAGTATCTGCCACTCCCATTGCTTGACGGCGGGAACAGGCAAAAAACGAATATAAAAGCTAAAAATTTCCTGAAAGGTGTCCTATGCTTTAGAAAATGAAAAGAATATGCAAGATAACTAGCATAAAACACCACAGAGAGGAGAGCAAAACAAAATGAAAGGAAATTAATACCTATTCGAAAACCAAAAAAATCTGTCAAGATCGTTCATGCATGAGCCTCAGACGGTACAGTTCTCTCACTTTCCTCTTAGGGTGATCGAAAAACACAAGTCCGTTTTTCAAGTCGTCCATTTTATCCACCAGTGTTATTGGAGAAACAGGGTAAAGCTTATATTCTCTGGATCTTATCGGCCACCACTACGGGATTCTCCTTACGGATCTTTGCAGCAGCTTCTGCCTTGTAATCGTACGTGCAGTTGTGCTTGTCTGAGTACCGGTGAATTCCACAGAACAGATTACCACATCGACAGTCGAAACCTGTGAAGCCAAACAAAACATAAGACTTTTGTTCTCACACACACACATACATGTATCACCCTAATATTACGATGACCAATCAATGAGTCTCACCTGTTAGTCCGACTCTTTTACGGCAGGTAAAGCATCTATTTTTCTTAGGTTTCGAGGAATCTGGGCTCTTGCCTTCATCGCTGCCCTGAGCCACGGGGATGGGGGAGTAGGATGAGGTGGGCTGTGTTATGACTGTGGGAAGAATAGAGAGAAAATTCATTCAAATGAAACACTGTGGCATGGGTGGATTCTGAAAGCAGTCTAAAACTGATTTGAGTATGGTCGCAATTTTATTGGGCTGTTCCCTAAAATAGGCTCTGCCACAGTTTTTGTCAGAACGAAGTTCTTAACACTGCATGAACTTAAGAATGTCATCAGTAAACAGCTCACACTAAAACTGGAGCAGGCCCAAAGACAGTCCATTTTAGTACAAAGAACTGAGAAAATAGAGCTTAATGTCTGAAGGCCTAAATACCACAAAGTTGACAGTTGTCCTGTGGTATAAATAAACACTCCTTGTGAACGTGAACGATCATAATGAGTAATAAAACAGATGAAGAAGTCATCATCTCGCTCACTGCTGTAGCTAAAAAAAAAATTGAATATGTATTCAGACAGCACTGTTTTGGTTTATTTAGATGCATTTTTGAAAAATTCAAAAATTATTTTAAGTTCTGTAGACTTTAAATGATAATGAAATGTGTTTAGCAGGTTTACTAATAATTCTGCTTTATAGACACCGGTGAGAAATCATGAAATCAGTTACAATTATTTCATTCTATTGACAGCATTCGTTTCAATAAGAAGCTGTGTATGGTTTTGTAAGAAAATATTACAAATATTTCTAAATGTCAATCTCAGATTAAACTTTAGAAAATGTAAAAATTTTTACAACAACTTGCAAGTTACATTGGCACAATAAAAGCCAGTTCTGTATTTACCTTTTTTTTAATCATTTAATTAATAATTTTTAAACAATTATTTGTGACCCTGGACCACAAAACGTACAATGTATGGGTCAAAATTATTGATTTTTCTTTTATGCCAAAATTCATTGGGATAATAAGTAGAGATCATATTCTATGAAAATATTTTGTAAATTTTCTACCGCAAATATATCAAAACTTTATTTTTAATTAATAAAATGCATTGCTAAGAACTTACTTTGAACAACTTTCAAGGTGATTTTCTCAAAATTGTTATTTTTTTGCACCCTCAAATTACAAATTTTCAAATAGTTGTGTCTTGGCCACATATTGTCCTATCTTAACAAACCATACATCAATGGAAAGCTTATTTATCCAGCTTTCAGATGATGCATAAATCTCAGTTTCATAAATTTGACCCTTATGACTGGTTTTATGGTCCATTGGTCAGCTTTCATTGCTATAATATTTCAGAAAGTGAATCATCATGTTTGATGGTCCTTCACATGAAATAGTTTGAAACACTCTGTTAGACTAAACAAGAAGCTTTGGGTGTCTACTTTAAAATGTATTTGATCATATTTATTTGCAATTACCTGGTTCAGCAGTCTCAGCTTTAGGAGACAGGGCCTTTTCCTCTCGAGAAATGCTCATTTCTGTCATCTGTTGTGTGACTGGTAAGGAGGTTGAAGGAATACTTCTGCAAAAACAAACAGGCCGGGGTTTTAGCGCGCACTGGCTTTTCTTGAAACACAGGAGATCATTCAAATGTCAAGCAGCTGAACATAAAATGCATTCTTTCTCATTCTGAGGGTTAACAACAAACACACATGTGAAGTACTCACTCTCTCATGGTGTCTGTGCTGGGTGCAGGTGATGGCTCTGCTTTGTTTATGCTGGCTTCTAGTCTCTGTATAGCGGAGGCCTCTGCTGAGGGGCTGCCAGCTGGTCCAACAGAACACAAAGACACAAATCACAAACAGTGCACAGGTGCAGCTGTGCTACACTATACAAAAGGCCCGTGACACAAAACAAGTGCAGCTTATCGTTACAATTGCTCAGGGAAGACCCTGATAGAGACCAAGAAAAGGATTAAGTTCTAAAACAGCTCAGAGTAACAAGCTATCACTGGGTGCTGGTGGCTCTGAAATGATTCACAAGCAGTAACCATGGTCTGTTATTGCTGTAGCAACTATAATATCACCAGTGAATGAGAGCCCTTATACCAAAGTATAACCATGTTGTTTGTGTGGTCTGTAACCATAGAGAGCTCTATCCGGGAGGTTAGACAAACAGGTTAATGTTTCAGTGTGACTTACCCAGGGGGCTCATGGGACTACGATCACTGCTTTGCTGTCTGTTCAGGTGCTCCTTATAGCATACCGAGCACATGCCATTGGTCCTAGGGTTGCCATAGAAACCACAGCCTGTGGTACACAGTATAGGCACGGGACTCTGGTTTGTCTCTTGGGCCATTGCTAATGTATCACAAAAGAACATGGAGACAGAACAAGAGTGGTCTTGTTAACAATAACAGCATTGTGTTTGGAGGAGACCATTGTTTTAATGGTGCACTCAGTAAGTTTTTATTTTATACTTAGCTTGTATATGTTTACAGTTAGCAAGTCAATGAGGTATAGCTATTCTAAGCTATTGGTATCAGACTGGCACTGCTGTCAAAAGCTGCAGTGTCAGTATCTGGATCGGACATGAAAAGTGATATTGATCTATTCTTAGTATGTGTAATGTGTTTGTTGTTATATTCCTTAGCTTGTCCATTTTGTTTAGATGTACTTTTAGGTTTATTTCTGGTAAAGTACCAGCTAATGGTGCTATAGAGTGCTTTCACAATGTGTCATTAATTGGCCATATTGGCGGGACTGAACATAAACAATGCCACTGAACGAAACTTGCATATTTTGCAGATTATTGTTACTGAAAATGGTTAATTATTGTCAACAATAATTATTGTTATTAAGTTTTGGGCTGTACCAAAAAGTTAACACAAATCAAGTAGAAGAGTACAAAAAAAAAAAAAAACTGTCTGAGGAACAGAAGGTGTTTGTGGTTGACCAAACTAAACCAGAATTTCCAAGGCAAGAGTCTTGACAACATTCGTGTTTGTTCTTATTTCCGTTGGTCAAATATTAGGCTAGTATCTTAATTAATACTGCTCGTACGTATCTTTGCCACCTATTAACTTTAGTTTATCAAAATATTTCACCGTTTCCTGCTTACTAAGTCCTTCTTTATATGATTTAGCAGCTTCCACAGTTTTTTTCTGTGGTTTAGACAGCATAAATTAGCAGAACAACATATTCAGTAGTACATTAATCATGCAATCCATGCTTTTGTTGACTTCCCAGTATTGCTAGTATAGGCACGCTTTCTGGTAACTGACCAAATCATGACATAAGTGCAAACACTCTATATAAAGTATAAAGAGTTTTTTTTAAAGATTGAAACAGTTGACAAACAAGTTTAGACCACTTAACAAAACAATACTAACATACTAAATTCTTACAGTTTTTTTTAAAGCAATTTAGTACAGTCATGTGACCTCAATATGGCTTCACCCATGAGGGGGGCCCACTCCATGTAGAATAAAAGAGCTTTTTCTAGAAGATTGTAATGACAGTTTTAAAAAACTATGATTCATTTCCTCATGTGCAAATTTTAATTTGCAAAAACGTTACCTTGTGCACCTTTAAAGCTCAAGAGTTTAAACTTATCTAAGTCTCTAAACGTGGACACACCGAAAACCCCGCTATAATTAAAAGACCTTGTTTTATCCCAGCCAAAAATAAGACAAGCTTCTCAACCACCCTCATCAGGACAACGTAATTACAGTCAAGTCAACCGACTGACCGGACTAATACCGTGTTCTGCTGTATCTATTCCTAACCACATCCAAACTGAACTCTCTTCTAATCCGTCTGTCTGTATCTCTAAATAAACTCTACACATTAAACAGCACGACACAGGCTCTCCCACCTAACCATGACTAACCAAACGAGTGGGTGTCAAGCGTGATATGCAATTTCAGGAGGCAATAAAGGTGATACATTAAGCCTACATCTCTAATCTGTCATTTTAAGCAAAAGAAGCACAAAAGCTGTTCACGTGTTCAACCATGCGAGTGAAAGCATCGCTACCAGCTGACAGACACCAGGGATCAATAACAGCTCACGGACACTTCAACAGTCGATGCTGGCGGTTAACAGAACTTTAAACCACCACTCAACCTAGAATTACAGGTCATTTAACTGTCTACATGACTGGGCAGTCGTGTCTGGGATGTAAAAGAGCGACTGTCTCACAAAATCTGGCAAACTAGACTGCATTTGGGGTATCATAAGCGTGTGGCTATCGAAGTAGGAAGCCTACTTCTGTCGAATCTCGCAGACGAATAAACTGGGTGGATGAGAAAGAACAGAATGAACCAGAACGGCGAGTAAAGCCAAAAATAGCAAGACATAAAATATCATGACACATCCAAACGCAAACATCGCGACTACAGAGCAGCACTGGCTTTGTTTAATCTTCCTTCTTTGTCCTTTTGCTCCAGGATTTCCTCCCTAGACAGACAATCTGTCCTTTGAACAAGCCCGAAACAAAAAGCTAACTGGCTTAGCCAGCTGTTTGTCTGAGTAACCAGTATCACATACCACGAAAACGCGAACAACTGAACGACATTTCCTCGAATTTAAACGGACACGGTCGAACAATAAACAACCCACAGCACAATGAAGATAATCCGTTGAGTTGTGTGTCTCTTTCAGAAGCCATTACTGAAGATCATAGTTTATAAAAGGAATTAAGAACAGACAATCGATTTTAATTTATATACAAGACGAGGGAACGTTGGCGATTGTCTGTCTGTGTTTTTGTGGCCAGCCGAGTCACGTTCTGGGGCTTGTGATGTTCATGAAGGTGCTGCTGACAACTTGGGACACTTTGTTTTTTTAAGGACCCACCCGTGGAACAAAAAAAGCTCGATACCTCGGACAACCCTGGCGATTATAGATCCGAACCAGCGGTTTAACCCGGTGTGCTACACGTCCTGAATCGGTAATCGTTAATCGCTCCCTTTTTCGGGGTCAACCAGTCTTTCCGTGATCACATCGTCAAACCTTTCGCGATTATCGCCTAAATAAAATCCAAACTAAACGATGTAGCGCTTACCTCGAAGACTTTTAAAATCTAATCGGTCGATGAATGCCGGTTAAGGAACAGGAACTCTTCGAAAAGGAGTTTGTCTTCCTCCCGAGGCTTTGTCGGTGATGTAAATAAGTAAATTCCTCTCCCGTCCTCTCCCGAGCTCTCTCTTCTTTCACTCTGTTTGTTTCCTTCTTTAGTAAAGGGGAGTGACTGATAGCGTCATCGCAGACAGGGAAGGTTTTCATTGGTCATTCGACGCCCGTCGGCGGGGCGTGGTAGTCACAATCCACTTTAAGGTTTGCCACCTACACTGATGACGAAATCATACCTTCCTGATGAAAGTCTCCCAAGCCTGAAGACACCAACAAAGTCAACAGGCTCATGAAAGGAAGTTATAAATATTTAGTAGGTATTTATTGTGTTATACCTATGGTATTTTAATTTTATTAGGTACTTTCAACGTTTATGTGTTATCTGTCCCACTCTGTTGTATTACAACTCTTTTTGTTATTGGCACTACAACTTTTGGCATGTGTTGACACTGCAAAGGAAGCTGCTTCTGAAGTGGTGCATTTACACAGACGGTATAATGTTGCACAGATGTGTCAGAGACGCATTTACATAGGAGTTCCAAATGCAGAAATTATGAATCTGAGGTTGTAAACAGGAGAATAGAAATGTTGAGATAAAATGATTAATGGAAATATGACTGTATACATTGTCCATTGAGGAACTCTTGAGACATTTCCAAGAAGTTCATTCACTTTATCACCTCTGTGCCTGGAAATGTGGACAGCTCTCCTGTTTTTGCACTACACGCATAACTTATACTGTCAGTCAGCAAACTCTCGCATGAACTGTACAAACCCACTAGCCCTTGAGCTGGTGTGAGACAGATTCCTTTCAGTAGTGTAACCCAGCTCAGTGTATCCTGAGGGTGGCTTTGCACATAAGCAAAGACAGAAGCCGCCTAGTTGTTTCTGAGAAGAAGAGTTTGAAGGGGAGGAGGGGGACAAGTTTAAAAACTGCACATTTAGGGAAAATAAACCTGCCTGAACTAGTTTGAGTTTGGTTTGTCACACTGTATGTGTTATTTGCATGCATGTGTTGTGAGTGCAAACATGTCGTACAAGGGGAGAGGCTTAATCTATGGGATGTTTTACCTTTAAACTGATGTTTTTGGTGTGTTGTCATTGCTTAAGTAGAGATCCCAGCCCATGTCAAACAGGGCAAACACCATGGGATTTTTGCATGTTTATTACAATGCATAGATAACAGCAGGTCACCCTATTCAGTCCAAAGTAAATGTGTGCAATAAATGTTGCCTTATCTACATGCATTTGTGAGCGTACAGAACCTCATTGAATTTACATTATGTATTTTGCAGAAGCTTTTAAATATCCATTTTGTGTATATGTAATATGTGTTCCTTATATACATACACTTTATGTCTTTATGGATCATTTAAGTCAAGAAGTAGTTTTACATGTGATTTGAACACCATTCTTGCTTCTTTGGAAATGGATCATTTATTAGATGCACATTTTGTTTTCACATTGGACAGACATGGTGGACAAATAGATATTATATATTTTAACCAGGACTGTGGTGAATAGTAAGGTGGATTTCATTCCGTACATTTATGCTCTTACATGTGATAAAGAGTTGAAACCCAAAAATCACAATCGTGATTGTTTTATTTGTTTATATTTTAGTGTTGCTGTGTACTTTTGAGTGTATGCTCCTATGCCATAAAGTGTTTGTTAGATTGCCAACTGGGTCAATAATAGAGTCATAAAGTATCAGCTGCTGACGCCATTGTGTCAAGTGTGCTGACCCATAACAGCATCAGAAACACAAACACTAACATTCAGTGTGTTTTCACTTTAAGACAGTGATCTAGAGTGCATATTGCATTATCTCCACAAAAACATCCATACACAGTTACTCAGCTTATTCTTTATGAGGTGACATGAATGAAACCTGTTAGACTAGGTAATATAGTCATTTGCTAATCAAAATACTTTATTATGGGATCACCGAAAACCATTAGTGAGGCAAGGTTTTGACAGTTCGCTAAAAAATAAAAAAAGGTATGTTACTGAACATAAATGGAAAATACATTTTTAAAGCTAGTTGCAAAAGACAACATTTCTCATTTTCATTTAGTTTAACTTGATACTAAAATAACTAAAACAAGAAATATGTACACTACCAGTCAAACGTTTTTGAACAGTAAGATTTTTAATTTTTTTTAAAGTCTCTTCTGCTCACCAAGCCTGCATTTATTTGATCCAAAGTAATGCAAAAACTGTACAATTTTTAAATATTTTTGCTATTTAAAATGCATTTTAAAATGTAATTTATTCCTGTGATCACAGCTAAATTTTTAGCATCATTACTCCAATCTTCAGTGTCACATGATCCTACAGAAATCATTCTAATATGCTGATTTGCTGTTCAAGAAACATTTTTTTATTTTATTATTATCAATATTTAAAACAGTTGAGTACATTTTTTTCAGGATTCTTTGATAAAGCATTTATCTGAAAAAACACTTAAAACCATTTAAAAGCTTGGAGTCAGTATAATTTTGGGGGGAAACAAATTATAGAAATTATTCCTTACATTTAGCAATGCTTTATATTGATCAAAAGTGATGATAAAGACATGTGTAATGTTACAAAAGATTTCTATTTCAGATAACTGTTGTTCTTCTGTTCTTTCTATTCATTAAAGAAACCTGAAAAAAATAGTAGACTGAAATTCTACTTTCAGAAACCTAAAAAAACATCCTACTCTTCAACATACTTTTCAACATAATAATAATAATAAATGTTTTTTGCGCAGAAAATCTGAATATTATAATCATTTCTGAACGATCATGTAACTGGAGTAATGATGCTAAAAATTCAGCTCTGAAATCACTGAAATAAATTACATTTTAAAATATATTCAAAGGGAAAACAGTTATTTTAAATAATAACAAATGTTCCAAAATTCTACTGTTTTTGCTGTACTTTGGATCAAATAAATGCAGGCTTGGTGAGCAGAAGAGACGTCTTTAAAAGCATTAAAATCTTACTGTTCAAAAACTTTTGACTGGTAGTGTAGACATAGAAAACTAATAAAAATGACAAACTCAAAATTACTAAAACTTTAACCAATTACAATGAAAATCTAAAAATAACTAATTCAATATAAGTACTGATTTTACTATCAGTGTTAGTCAAAACTAACATTTATATTTTAAAACAACACTGCAACACAACACAAGTGAGGTACTATCACATTGCTAGTATTCTAGAGTGATGGAATGTATTTAAATCTATGAGATGTGCTGTTGAAACCAGTCTTTGATTCATCCGTCAGTATCCCACTTTATTTTGACAGCTTCTTCCTGCTCTTGTAGTTGTTTCAAGTATGCTTTCACTTCATGTCAGCACCCTCCCTCTCTACTTCAGCCTACCCTCTTCTTCCTTAAGGGAAATTTTGTTTACTTTCTCAAAAGTACCCAGTATTCTGACAGCCTTCCATAGTATCAGTGTTTTCATTCTGCTTTTACATAAAACAGACCCTGCTTGTAGCTGTTGAGATTTCAAAATATGGCTTCAGCAATTACATCTATGCATTTGACATTTTCTGCTTTAGCAGAATGGTTTTTATTGATCCGTCTTCAGTCAAAGGCTGTTATTATTATGAACTCTACAGCTTTAGTCATGTCTTGATTCTGTTTAAAATAATTTATCACTAACAAAACAAATTGGTTGCACAGTATAGCACAGTAGAATCCAGTCAGCAGGCGTAAGTGTGAAAATATTTAGTCATTTATCACCAATTTGATGTAAACAAACAAAGCATGCTGTATTAGTGAATCCAGATTTAATCACAGGCTCGGTATTTAAACATCCCTTTCACGTGTTCTGTGGATATGGATATAGAAGACTTTCCAGTCAAACTGCTGTTTTCTCTTCCTGCACAGGCAGTACTGAGAATATGGGCTGAATGAAAACGTGAGAGTAACAGGGCACCAGCCCATCTATAAATAAAAACCATCCACCCAGAGTGTATTAAGTATCCTGACTATAGGATTCTTCAGAGTGATGGAATGCAGCTCATCTTTGGCTCACATGATTACCTGAGACGGGTTCGTCTGATGACAACAGTAAAGGAGACGCTGTTAGACTGTGACTCAGATTTGTTTTACAAATGAAAGCTGCCAGCTCATCGTTTTGTCACGTCTATTGACTCTAAATAGCTCTTTATGTTCTCATTAGCATTATTTGTACTGTAGATGTGACTGTAATGGTAAAAAATGCTTAATTCTACTGATCTGAAAATATCTGGAAAAACATTTTTCTTTAAGACATGACTGGAAAAAATAGCAACCACAATGGAACATTTTATATTTCTGTGATCAAAGGTGTGCCAGTGGCTGAGAGACTGAGGGAGAGAAAGGAAGACATGCTCAGAATACAGTTACGGCCTGTGTCAGTTCTCCGAAGATGGAATCCCCAAACGGTGCTGCTAAACTTAGCCGAGGAAAACAATCTAGCTCCCTGCAGGGCGACAACACAAGTACAGAGATAGACACTCCAGCCCATGGGATCTCAAACACACAGACATTGACACAATATGCAAAAATACACTGTATGAATACAAATACCTGCTGACTGGGAGGGTAATGTGTGCACAAGAAATGGGTCTTACATTGAAACTGCGATGTAGCCTGACATCATCTGAATTCCCCTAGATTTCTCATTCATTTCAACAGAACAGCCTCAAATGTTTATCCTTAGTGACATCAGGTGGTCAGTATGTGTAACGACAATGAAGGAATCCACAAATGCTGTTGGTGATGTTGGATTCAGAGCTTTCACATGCATTCCGTGCTATCACATGCATTGATGCATTAAACATATACCTTATATTAACTGCAAAAGGAAATAGGAGAAATCCCTGGAGCAAGCTGAGGTTAAATGCCTATTTAAGGACACTCCAGGAGTGTCACCTATTAAATACAAATACATCATAAATCCTTTTTTTTCAGGCAAATACCACATATGGGTGTCATTGGCTAATAAAATATTTTTAATAGGACACAATTTAATAAAAAATACTGTAAGTTACAATTACAATGCTAATTATAACAGTTTAATTTCCATGGTTATTCAAACAGCGAATAAATTATATGTAGAAAGCGAGTGAAGAATATTATCACTCAACTTCAGTCTATCGCACTTTCAAAAAACAAAACTATTGTTATAATGACCAAAGTTGTCTACACTGTAAATACACTGTGAGAACACTGTACATACATCAGTGCTTTATTGTTTATAATGAGGGAATTCACAAGAGCGCAGAATTCATTTAGACTAAATGAAATCGGCGTTTCAGCAACGAATCATCTGAACTCCTCTGGTTGGACGCTACATTCATAAGCTCAACAGAATCTTATGTGATTGGTTATAATACAAAGTGTTTAAAAACGTGTAAAAAAAAATATGGTGCAACATGAGTAGATCCTAATTTAATGCTGCAATCTACACTTTTCATTCATTTAAATCTATTACGTCTATTAGCAACAGAATTTAATAATTTAATTGTGCAGGGGCATTTTTGTACAATTTGGTGGACTTTTTTGCCCCAAGTCCGTGTGGGAAAGGCTAAGGCTTCCCCAGCTTTCAGCCCAAAATATACTTTGTTTTTGTACAAGTACGCTGGCGTAGTCTTTCAAAGTATACTACATTTATGGAAGGACAAATGGTTCAAAAACACATGAATTTTAACACGTCAACAACACATAAATATGTGTATTTAACGCGTATTTCAAGAGTTAAAAACATGTTGTTTACCTGTGAAAAATCAGCGCAAAACAACACGTATTTAATGCCCGAAATATACATATCATACGTATTAAATAAGTATATTTTATGTGTTGTTGATGTGTTAAAATTCATGTTTTTTCATACCCATTTGATGTTGATGACACATGCACTCTAGAAAGCTTTATCTATGTCCAGTGTCTGCTTTATTTTTTATTTTTTTGGATGCGTACGCTGGTGTAGCCTTTCAAAGTATACACCATTTATGGAAGCACAAATGGTTCAAAAGCACATGAATTTTAATACTTCAAAACCACATAAAATATGTGTATTTAACACGTATTTTAAAAGTTAAATACATGTTGTTTACCCTAAAATATGCATATAATATGTATTAAATATGCATATTTTTTGTGTTTTTGAACCATTTGGCTTTCCATACTCATTTGATGTTGTGTGCGAACGCGGGCGGTCGACATATGCACTCTAGAAAGCTTCATCTATGTCCAGTGTCTGCTTTATTTTCCCCAAAAGTTATGACCGAAAACCATAACGACAAAGATTCAGTTCATTAGATTCAGTTCTCTATAAATACATTAAAATATCAAGATCTATTAATAGAACCCAATGTCCTCCCTTTTTCTCCTTTTCCATGCATCTAATATCTCTATTTCTATGCTTCTACCGTTCTGTGGAGCACAATCCCACGAGGGCACCTCAGGCATATAAGAGTAAAATCTATCTTCCTATTAATTTCTCCGGAGACACTTCCAGACTTTCTGTTTCTGTCTTTATTGTATGGCAGCTTTGGCTCTAATGTGCCAGATACTGTACACTGTTAGATATACCATTAGATATGACTTTAGCAGTGTAGCATGTCACTTTGTATTTTATGTATGCATTCTTTTACAATCTTAATATCTGAATTCTTATTTTCTACATGAATATAATTGCTGTGATTTTACAATTTCCTGCAAACTGAAGCCATATTTAGGGTAACTTTTCCACTATAAGTGAAAGTACAGCTCACAATGACTCTGGTTACTCTGCAGCACTAATCATCTATTATCTCCCTCTTTGCTCTTTCTATAGTCGGTCATTAGACCATCATCCTCTATTTTGGCTTGGTACTGTGTGACCCCCTTTCTTTTTGAAAAAAAGAGTCATAATTCTGTTAAATAATTCAAAGGGGTGAAATTGAGAGGCTCTAGAGTTTCGACTGGTTATTGTTCCTGTGCGAGGTCGCTGAATGCTAGTAAAAAGTGAACTCTTCATGCACGGTACTCATCACCTGCCAGGTTCTGTTCAGTCAGGACATGGTCCGCTGCTACAACATCATCGCACACACACTCGTATATGCATGGACACACACACGGGAGGTCAACCACATGCACAGAGTGAAGGCCACTAGCGAGGAGGATGCCACGGCATAAACTCATCGCATCTGAAAGTGACGGTAAAGATGATTATTACATTCTATTTGCATTTTAGACATTTTTATCCTATCAAAGTGATGCTTTGATGATGTGTTTATCTTATTTTATTCAGTGTTAAGTCATGACTGACAACTGACTTTTATCATTTGAAATTAATTCCACAGTCTGCCTCAATGTTTAAAAATTATATTTTGGATTCTGATAAAATTGTTTGAATAGTTTAGTCACTTGAAAGGCAATTTGTATTTTATGGCTGGATGTGAATTATAATTTTCTAGGTAATTTCATTTTGATGCAAAGCCACTGACTTGTGCTAAATGCAAGGGTGGTCATGCAGCTAATATGAATTTTAAGTGTGTGTTTGTGAACTTATGAACATTACTTTTATTCTACTGCCCTTTGACCCCAGTGAGAGGACACTGACACTGAAGATGAAAAGCACCATTGTGTCTATTGTACAACACAACTAAGCATGTAATGACCCGGTCAGCACTTACCGGTCTGGTTACACTGTGGTCACAAACAATACAAGAGACGCTAAACAGCTGCTGGGAACCCATGTCTGACCTTTCAGGACTTAACAATGTCTTCCTAACAATGTCCAGAACTCTTGTCTTCCGTTTTTGACTTATTTTATATTTTGTTTTACAGTGAGCATTGAGGTGGATGAAGGTAGGAAGGTTGACTGCTTTCTGCATGCATTTTTTTTATGTTTTTATTTTGTACTGTAGTGTTAATCTACGTTAAACTATTTTTGTAGGAAAGGATAATGAATTCAGCCTCTACTATGTGGAAGTGGAGGAAAACTCTAAGAAAGGTAAGGAGAAGCAGACGACGCGAGATGGCAAACGGAGAAGAAAGAGAGATGGTGAAGTTAGCAGGAGAAGAGCTTCAGAGAAGAGAACAACCGAGGGGGGCAATAAAAGAGCAGAGAAGAAACATGAGAGACGCCAGAAAACTGCAAGGAAAGAGGGTGAGAAACATGGAAAAAGGCAAAGAAGAAAGAATGCAGATGAAGAGGAGGTTGAGGAAGAGTCGAGCAAAGAGAAAAAGAACATTAAAAATGAAAGAACCAAGACACTAAAACTGGAAGATGAGAAGGAAAAAGATGTGAAGAAAAAGAGAAAGAAGCATGTTAAAAATGAGGAGGACAATGAAAGTCCTGAAAAGACAAAACAGAAAGATTGTGATGACATGCCCATGAAGGAAAAGGAAAAGGAAGAGAAAAAGAAAAAGAAAAGAAAGAAGCCAGAGACTACGTAAGTTTATATTCTTTTACCACTGATTTCAGTAAATCAATAAATGTATAACTGGTATCAAACTATAACCACACTTTGGATTATATGGAGTCTAAAAGTCTGAGATCACATTAAAAAATGTGTAATTTGTATATTTTTTTTAATTTATTATATACACTGCCATTCAAAACTTTGGGATCAGTAAGATTTTTAATGTTTTTTTAAAGAAGTCTTTTCTGCTTATTAAGATTGCATTTATTTGATTAAAAATACAGACAAAACTGTAATTTTGTGAAATATTGATGCAATTTAAAATTGTGGTTTTCTATTTTAATATACTTTATTAAGTAGATGAATAACAAAGCTTTAGTAGCTGAATTTTCATCAGCTGTTACTCCAGTCTTAAGTGTCACATGATCCTTCAGAAATCATTCTAATATGCTGATTTAATATTAGAACAGTTGTGCTGCCAAATATTTATTGGAAATCTTTTCTAACAATGTAAATCTATCCTATCACTTTTTATTAATTTAACACATCCTTGGTGAATAAAAGTATTCATTTATTTCAAAAAAGAAAGAATAAAATTTACTGAGCCCAAACTTCTGAACAGTAGTGTATATTGCTAGAAACCCTATTTTAAATAAAATATTAAGCAGTTTTCAACATTGATAATAAATCAGCATATTAGAATGATTTCTAAAGGATCATGTGACACTTAAAATAATAATAAAAAAAAATTAAAACCATTTTTATATTGTAATAATATTTTGCAAAATTACTGTTTTTTTCTGTATTTTTGATCAAATAAATGCAGCCTTGATGAGCATAAGAAATGTCTTTAAAATATTCAATGCAGTAAATAAAAGGACATTCTGAGATTTCTGTACATTTTTCATTTAAGCTTTTCTCTCAAATTGTTTTGCTATTAATATAATTCGTAATGGAAATGTGGTTTTAAATGTAAAAAAATGCAAAACAAAAGCATTCCCATTTGTGGTCTCAGATGTGTGAGTCCCACTTAATATAACTGCATGTATTTCTCCCTCCCAGGTCAGAATCTGAGTCCAAATCTGAGTCAGAATCTGAATCAGACTCTGACACTGAATCAAAGGACAATCAAATAGTGGGAGTTATGGGATCTCTGACCCCAGAGGAGCTGGAGAAGTTAAAAGAAGCAGTGGAGGAAAGGAAAAAGCTAATCACCACACTGAGAGGAAAACCCTGGCCCATGAAGAAAAAACTAGTTATCCTTAGGTATGTCCTGTCACTGCTGTTTTTGCACATGTGTACACCAGCCTTCATAATGCCAGTGACTTGTGTTTTGTCTCAGGGAGTCACAGGAGTTTGTGGAAAAATACGAAGGGGCTCTGGGAAAAGGCAAAGGCAGGAAACTCTATGCCTACAAGGTCATGATGATGAAGGTGAGGAGATGATCATTGTTAGGTTGATGGAAAGAAATATATCCTTTTACAACTTCAGAGTCACCTTTATTTTTATTACTCTAATTGTCAGAAATGGATGAAGTTTCGACGCGACCTTGAGAACTTCACGACTGCCTGCATCCCGTGGGAGATGAAGATAAAGGAAATCGAAAGTGTGAAGCTTTTCAATTTGTGCTTCCTTCTCTCCCCTGCTGTTTTTTTTCTCATTTCTAAATAAACTCTATTTTTATGTTTTATCTTACAGGTCATTTTGGTTCATCAGTTGCTTCTTACTTCATATTTCTGAGGTGGATGTATGGCATCAATATGATTTTATTTGGACTGACATTTGGGCTAGTAATGGTTCCAGAGGTGAGAAATATATTCAGTCCATCAAAATTAAAAATGACAGAATATATACTGTAGTAACAAAGACCACATGAAACGTTTATTTTATGAAATGTAACTAGTACATTCTTTGATCTATCATGATCTCATTCACCTTCCAGGCTCTTATGGGGAAACCATATGGTAGTTTGCCCAGGAAGACAGTGCCCAGAGAGGAAGAGGCCAGTGCTATGAATTTTGCAGTCTTATGGGATTTTGGGGTAAGTCTATATGATTATACACTATGATTTTCTATCGTAGTCATCCTAGTTGCATCCTAAACTTGTTTTTGTCTTTTTCAGGGCTATGCTAAGTACTCTGTCCTCTTCTACGGCTACTACAATAACCAGCGGGCCATTGGGTGGCTCAAGTTCCGCATGCCCCTGTCCTACTTCCTGGTGGGAGTGGGTACAGTGGCGTATAGCTACATGGTGGTAATCAGGACGTGAGTGATGACAATCCATATCAGAAACCTTTATTGAGTGTGCCTGTAAGTGCCACTTAGTCTATTTAGTCCACAGACAAAACATTTCTTTACTGATTTCCTCACTGTTACTAACAGTATGGCCCGCAATGCCAATGAAGAAGGTGGCGGAGATGACACCAGCTTTAATTTCAGCTGGAAGACATTTACTAGTTGGGATTACCTCATTGGAAATCCCGAGACAGCAGACAACAAGTTTGCTTCCATCACCACAAGTTTTAAGGTGCGCCTCTCTTCATTTTACTTGTGTTGGGCCCACATTTAGTTTTATACTGTGAAATGAAATTCTCTAAAACAGAATGTGATACACTGTTATGTATATATTGTATATATATTACATAATATATTTTAATATACATAAAAAGACATAATTATGGCATAAAAAGTCGACATTATGATAAAATGTCAAAATTATGAGATAAAGAGTTGATTGTTTGTCATAATTTTTTGTCTTTTTATTCCATAATTTTGCTGACATAATTATGAGATAAAAATATAACATGGAAAAAAAATAAGGATAATTATGTTTTATGACATAGAAAGTAATCATTATATACAAAATCATCAATATGAGACAAAAAGTTATCAATATGACAAAGAATTGATTGTCATACTTTTTTGATTTTGTCATATTGATAACTTTCTATCTCATACTGATTATTTTGTATCTCAGAAATTTTGACATTTGTTATAATGATGTCTAAAAACATACTTATAATTCATATTTCTATTTTATTCCATATCATTATATTTTTATCTCATAATTACGAAGACATAACTATGGTATAAAAAGTCAACATTATGACAAAAGGTCAAAATTATGAGATAAAGAGTTGATTGTTTGTCATAATTATGACAACTCTTTAACTCTTTAACTCTTTATGTCATATTGATAACTTTTTATCGCATATTGATGATTTTGTATCTCATAATTTAGATTTTGGCATAATTTCGACCTTTATGACTTTCTATGTCATAAAACATAATTATAATTAATATTTTCTTCTTTATTACATATCATTATGTTTTCATCTCATAATTAAGAAGACACAATAATGGCGTAAAAAGTCGACATTATGACAAAAGGTCAAAATTATGAGATAAAGAGCTGATTGTCATAATTTTGAGATAAAAGTCATAATTATGACAGACAATCAACTCTTTATGTCATATTGATAACTTTTTATCACAGAAAAGACTGATGATTTTGTATCTCACAATTTAGACAATTTAGACAAAATTTCGACATTTGTTATAATGATGACTTTCTATGTCATAAAACATACTTATAATTCATATTTTCTTCTTTATTCCATATCATTATATTTTATCTCATAATTATGGAGACATAACTATGGCATAAAAAGTTGACATTATGACAAAAGTTCAAAATTATGAGATAAAGAGTTGATTTATTTATCATAATTTTGAAATGAAAGTCATAATTATGACAATCAACTCTTTATGTCATATTGATAACTTTTTATCACAAAAAAGATTGATGATTTTGTATCTTACAATTTAGACAATTTAGACATTTGTTATAATGATGACTTTCTATGTCATAAAACATACTTCTAATTCATATTTCCTTCTTTACTCCATATCATTATGTTTTTATCTCAGAATTATGAAGACATAATCATGGCATAAAAAGTCGACATTATGACAAAAGGTCAAAATTATGAGATAAAGAGCTGATTGTCATAATTTTGAGATAAAAGTCATAATTATGACAATCAACTCTTTATGTCATATTGATAACTTTTTTATCTCCACTTGATAACTTTGTATCTCATAACTTTGACTTTGTCATAACCAAGACATATAATTTTGACATTTGTTATAATGAGGACTTTCTATGTCATAAAACATAATTATAATTTATATTTCCTTCTTTATTTTGTATCTATATATTTTTATCTCATAATTACGATTACAAAGCATGATTTTTTTATGTGTCAGAAACGAGACAGACACCTGACCACTATAATAAATAAATAAATAAATAAACAAACAGAGCAGTCAGAATATGTGTGGAAAATGTTAACGTAAAACTAAATTATGCCTATTTTTGCCATGATAAAGCCTCAAATAACATCTCAAGTGGGGGAAAATGTATTTTTCAGGTGAAAAAATAAATAATAATAATAAAAGAATGATATGACCCATTTAATCTGGCCTCTCTCGGCTTCATAATAAATTCAGCACATTAACAGGAGGCCATTGTGGAGGAGCAAGAGAGCAGAAAAGATGACAACATCCACCTGACAAGATTCCTTAGAGTGCTGGCCAACTTCCTGGTGCTCTGCTGTCTGGCAGGGAGTGGGTACTTGATCTACTTTGTAGTACGCAGGTCTCAGAAGTTTGCTCTGGAGGGACTGGAGAACTACGGCTGGTGGGAGAGGAATGAGGTCAGACTCATGTAACAGTGTGCAATTGTAATCCTCTTGTCAATCGATAAAAAATGAATTTTGCATGGTTTCACATACACCCTCAGGTGAACATGGTGATGTCTCTGTTGGGAATGTTTTGTCCGATGCTGTTCGACGTGATCAGCACTTTAGAGAACTATCATCCGCGCATCGCCCTCCAGTGGCAGCTGGGGCGCATATTCGCCCTTTTCCTGGGGAACCTCTACACGTTCATCATCGCTCTCATGGATGCCATACAACTAAAGGTACAGCTTCATTTAACAAAGACAAAAGTGGTCACAGTCCCATCTTCAGTCCCTCTGACGTTGGGAATAGTAATAACTTCCATCATTCTAGCTCCTTTGGGTCAAAGAATCTGTGTTAAATGAATCATGTTCTTATGAAGGTCATTTATTCTCCTATCTGTCACATATTCTGAAGAGGGCAGAAGAGGAGATAGTGCAGAAGAATATGACAATCTGGCAGGCTAACTTGTACAACGGGACTGTGCCAGACAACTCAACTGCTCCTCCGGTCACAGTGCACCCTGCTGATGTTCCTAGAGGGCCTTGCTGGGAGACAATGGTTGGACAGGTACTGGGGAAGAGTGGTTCAACTGACTTCAGTTCAAATTTAATTGCATAGCTCTTTTCACAATACAAATTCCAGTATCAATGAATTATTTTACCACAATAAGAGGGATCATACAATTCATGTTTTTTAATTTAGTACTGACCGGAATAAGATATTTCACATAAAGGATGTTTACATATAGTCCACAAGAGAAAATAATAGTTGAATTTATAAAAATGACCCCGTTCAAAAGTTTACATTCCCTTGATTCTTAATACTGTGTTGTTACCTGAATGATCCACAGCTGTTTTTTTTGTTTTTGTTTTTTAGTGATAGTTGTTTGTCCTGAATAGTTAAACTGATTGCTGTTTTTTTTAGAAATATCTTTCAGGTCCCACAGATTCTTTGGTTTTTGCAGTATTTTGTGTATTTGAACCCTTTCCAACACTAACAATATGACGTTGAGATCCATCTTTTCACACTGAGGACAACTGAGGGACTCCTATGCAACTATTACAGAAGGTTCAAACGCTCACTGATGCTCCAGAAGGCAAAACAATGCATAAAGAGCTGGAGGTGAAAACTTTTGACCAGAATGAAGATGTGTACTTTTTTTTTTCCTTAATATCTTATTTTTTCATTTAGTACTGCATTTCCAAAGCTACATAAGATACTTACATGTTTCCCAGAAGACAAAATAAGTTAAATTTACCCTGATCTTCAAATTTAAAAAGTTTTCACCCCCAAGCTCTTAATGTGTGTCTTAATTGTATTTCCTTCTGAAGTATCAGTGAACGTTTGAACTATCTGTAATAGTTGCATATGAGTCCCTCAGTTGTCCTCAGTGTAAAAAGATGGATCTTATAATCATACAGTCATTGTTGGAAAGGGTTCAAATACACAAAAATACTGCAAAAACACATTTTAACCAAAATTTAAACCAAAGTATGTTGCAGACATTTCTTGGAGACCATACCAACTTGGAAGATGGGCATCCAATGTCCCCTATAAAAAAAGTTTATACTTCTCATTCATTTTAAACTAAATACAGTTTGGTGACTTTGACAAGGATAGCTAGAGAGTTTAAAAATCAAGTGTTAAATTAACATTATGATGCATTACATCAATTCTTTAGGAACTGTCAGCATCCTCTGTGTCTACAGGAGTTTGTTCGTCTCATCATTTCTGATACAATGACAACTTACATCACTCTGCTTATTGGGGATTTCCTCCGTGCTGTACTGGTGCGATTCCTAAACAACTGCTGGTGCTGGGATCTGGAGTATGGCTTTGTGAGTATCCACAACACATGCAGTAGTCAGCATCATGGATTTCCCCTCATTTATAACTGATGTGTGCTTTCTTCATTAGCCGTCCTATTCGGAGTTTGACGTCAGTGGGAATGTTCTGGGGCTGATTTTCAATCAGGGAATGATCTGGTGAAAACTACCTCCATTTTATGTTGCATGTTTTCTTGCTTTCCATATGAAAACAGCACACCATCAAATCTCACCAAATCTTTGTCATTGTGTATGTGTGTATCAGGATGGGGGCATTCTATGCTCCATGTCTTCCAGCATTAAATCTTCTCCGGCTTCACGTGTCCATGTACCTGCAGTGTTGGGCGGTGATGTGTTGTAATGTGCCTCAGGAACGGGTCTTCAAAGCTTCCGGCTCCAATAACTTCTACATGGCTATGCTGCTGGTCATCCTCTTCCTCTCTACACTGCCAGCTATATACACCATTGTCTCCATTCCTCCCTCTTTTGACTGTGGACCTTTCAGGTTCTAAAAGTTTATGTTTGAATTAGAAATGGTGTGAAGCATTTCTGTGTAGCATAAGAACTGAGTAATTTGATGTTTCTGAAATTGTTCAGTGTGATGAAAGCTGTGAATCTCTTAAATTAAGTATAAATGCAAATAATTAGACTCTACAGTAACAGAATTGTAAGTATAAATTAAAGGGAAAGTTCACCCAAAAATGAAAATTCTGTCATTAATTACTTAACCTCATGTCGTTCCAAACCCATAAGACATTCGTTCATCTTCGGAACACAAATTAAGATATTTTTGATGAAATCCAAGAACTTTTGGACCCTGCACAGACAGCAATGCAACTATTACATTCAAGGTGCAGAAAGCTAGTAAGGACATCGTTAAAACAAGTCTATGTGACATTAGTGGTTCAACCATAATGTTATGAAGCTACGAGAATACTTTTTGTGTACCAAATCAAAAAAGACTTTATTCAAAAGTTTCTTCTCTTCCGTGTAAGTCTTCAACGTGCATTCACACAAAAAAAACATGCATGAATATGATGCTGCTGACGCAGGAGCCAGTACAATCCAGTTGTGGTACTCTCATAAACGTGCATTGAAGGCTGGCATGGAAGAGAGGAAACTGTTGAATAGACATTATTTTTATTTTCTTTGTGAACAGAAAGTATTCTCATAGCTGCATAAAATTAAGGTTAAACCACTAATGTGACATGGACTATTTTAATGATGTCCTTACTACCTTTCTGGGCCTTGAATGTCACAGCTGAGTTTTGTCTATGCAGGGTTAGAAAGCTCTTGGATTTCATTAAAAATATCTTAATTTGTGTTCTGAAGGTAAATGAAGGTCTTATATGTTTGGAACGACGTGAGGGTGAATAATTAATGACAGGTTTTTTTCCATTTTTTGGTGAATTATCCCTGAATAAAAAGAGGGACGATTACAAACCAAGTCTTGCAATAGCAGATCTTTACCACTAGAGTGCAGCAAAGTGCAAGCCTCAATCTTCTCACATCCTTTTTCTCCTTAAAATCATCAGAAAATGCAGTTAACGTTACTTTAGGAAAGTTCATGTTATTTTATTTTTTTTGTTTTTAAGATTTTTACAGCCAAGGAGTGCATTATACATGCATGCATACATGCATCCATGCCTGCATAAATACATAAATACAATAAAAGCATCAAAATGTTTACAAATTTTTTTACAGTTTTCTTAAAAAGTGTAGGACAGTTTAACCAACGTATAGTAGATACAGCGTCTTCTGTGAACAAGTAACTAATGGCCAAAATGTCGTTCTATCTTTTCGTGACAGCATCAGACCTTTATTTACATAAATAGAAAAGCAAAATTTCAATGGATGCAATGGCTAAAACATGCTAATTGTGTGTCAGGTTTTAGAACTGCAGACTGACCAGCTCTATAGCAATAAACAAATAAAACAGGCTAAACATATGATAACGTGTTTGGTTGTTTAAGAACTATTTATTTACAAGTTTAGAGTTAGGTTTCTGCCGTTTTAAAAATATGTCTAATCTTATATGTTTCCTGCAGTGGGAAAAATCGCATGTTTGATGTGATTCAGGAGACGCTGGAGTCAGACTTCCCTCCCTGGTTCGGTAAAGTGTTCAGTTACGCCTCGAATCCCGGACTGGTGCTGCCCTTTCTGCTGCTCTTGGTGTAAGTGGGGATGTCTAAATACATCCTTATGAGTTTCCTCTACGCTTACGAAAAATTAAGCATGGTTTTATTATAGTAAAATTGTAGTATTGAGTATCATTTGCATATCCATAGTTTTACTACAAATACCCCGCTGGTGAAAAAAAACAGCATATGCTGGCAGGTATGTTTTGATGCTGGGATGCTGGTTAGATAAGGTGGCTGGTTAAGCTGTAGGTAGCTGGTTTTAGCTGGTCTCCCAGCTTGGCTAGGCTCGTTTTAGCTGGTTGCTCCAGCTGGTCTCCCAGCCTCACCAGCTAAGACCAGCCTGACCAGCTAAGGAAGTGGCCAAAACCCCTCTAAAACTAAACTGCTGACCAGCTAAGACCAGCCTAAGCTAAGTTTTTTTTTTCAGAAGGGACCATGGTTAAGCAGTGTTAAGTGTAGCAAAAAAAAGTTTTTTGGTTTCATTTGTAGTAAAACCATGGCTAATTTTCGTAAGAGTACTTCTGTGAGGATGTGCAATTGTAATGGTAGGCTTTACTTTTTTTTCCTGTCATTTTAGTCTTGCGATATATTATCTGCAGTCCACTTCTAAAACATACAAAAGGGTAAACATGGAGCTGAAAAAGAAACTTCAAACAGTAAGTTGCAAAGTCCAAATGTCTGTTCAAATGTCTCCTACAGTAAATGTTTAATTTTAAACAAGGTTATATAAGCAGATGATTTTACGTAAACTCACCACTAGATGGAAGCACTTACATTGAGCTAAAAATTATTCCATTTTAAAATTATACATTAATAAATTATTATTTGTAGTAGTAGTATTAGTATAATCACAAAGATCAAATTACATTCTATATGCATTCAATTTAATTTTATCACTGGATATGGATCTGCTCACTGCTGTTACAAACTCCACTGGTCATTTATAGTCATGTCACTGAATTCTCAAGTTTTGTGTTTACAGCAAAATGAGGAAAACAAGAAAAAGAACAAACTTGCAGCCTTAAAAGCAGCCAATGAACTGGAGCGGGCGAAAAAAGCAGGAGAGCAACACAGCAACAGCGCCTCCGATTTGGGTGAGAGCACACAGAACGGGTCATAGCTCCCATCAGTCAGCGTACAAGACAGCAACTTGGAACCAATGCACAGAAACTTTCCATTAATGGTGAAGAGTTAATGTGCTGTGTTTGGACAGCAGGTGGCCACATTCTTAAAACAACATGCCCTTGTTTCTGTATATCAGTGTTGCTGTCAGACAGCAGTTGAAAGGTCTTTCTGCCTTCTCTTTCTCAGGAGTGAATGAAGAAAGCAGCAGCATTGATGAAGCAGGGGAACACAGACAAGCTGGACAGAACGGTGACTTTATTCACCCCTCACAGAGTCAGCATAATCACAACTCTGAACCTCCCGTCTCCTCAAACCACACAACTACAAGACCTCCTGCATCCCGGGGCCACACATCATCTGGACATCTCCCAGGTCACCCACAGCAGCCACAGAAAAACTCTCACTCAAACAGGAGATAAAACAGCACAGATGTAAACAGATAAATAGATGACTCTGTTTGTTGCATGCACATTTGGCATTTATATGAACATTTTCAGTTTTTTGCTGATACAGTATAAATTATTTGCCCAGGCCTGCAGCACATATCATGAATGTCTCAGTGAATCTCAAGGGCTCAGTGGCTATGTAACTCTAGAATGATAAGTCTTATCTCTGTGAAAGAGAAATGACTGATCTTGTTACACACAGGCCAAACTAGGGTCGAACTATCTCTTGATTTGTTGTTTTTTATATTTGTTTTTTAGTTTTAAAAATATTTGCTTGATTGTTGGTTTACATGCCAGTTACAACTAGTTATTAATCTACAGCCACATGGTAAAGCCACATTTTTTTTTTTTTTTTGACTAATATGTTAGAGAAGAAAACAGGGGCATTTCTAACCTTTCATCAGTACTGGGACACAAGCTCCTCCTTAAAAAAATGTGTGCATATTTTGATACCCTTGTTTAAAATCATCTTTACATGCAGTACAGACTTGTTCACACAAGTTGCACATGCAATAAAGAGCTGCTTTGTCATTGACAAATGATAGAACACATTAAAAAGAAACAATAAAAAAGGTAATGATTTTTTTATCTCACAATTTTAACTTTTTTCTTGCAATTTCGAGTTTACATCTCGCAACCCTTTTGAAAAAACAGCATATGCTAGTTAGGTGTGTTTTGAAGAATGGCAACTGGTTTTAGCTGGTTTAAGCTGGTCTGTAGTTGATCATGAGCTGGTTTAAGCTGGTTTAAGGCACTGACCAAATGTTTTTTTGGGGCCACTGTAACAGTCAACCCAAAAAAAAACCAGCATATGCTGGTTAGGTATGTTTTGAAGCATGGCAAGTGGTGTGAGCTGGTTTAAGCTGGTCAGGTGCTGGTCCTAAGATGGTTCTAAGCAAAGACTATAGAATACCCAAGACTTGTCACTCATATAGTTTTGAATGGGGAAAGATGCAACGCTCATTATGGCCGCAAAGCCCCGCCTTCTTACTGAAAGACCCAGTCGTTGACTAGTAAAGTCAGGGACTTTGGTCCTAAGCAACTAGCTCCTGCTCAGAACAGCTTAAACCAGCTCATGATCAAGAAAGGACCAGCTTAAACCAACTCAAACCAGCTGCCATGCTTCAAAACATACCTAACCAACATATGCTGTTTTTTTCAACAGTGTAGATATGAAAACAAAATCATTTTTCAGCACTCACGAATGACAGCTTGGCTTCACCCACCATTATACCTCTACTCTCCATTTCATTGTTTTCCCATTCTCCAATCCATGCAGCTTTATCTTGATCAGCGTGTCAGGTGGCCCGCAACATTTCCATGGGCCCTACAGTATTCTCAAATCTGCTCTCAGCTCTAGGGGTGTCTAATGTCTCGGATTATTTTCCTACAGCCACAGATTTGGCAGCGAAGATGCATGTGGCTCATTTGTCATGCCGCGGCCCACACTGCTCTGTTTGGGGTTACGCTGTGTACCATTTATGTGAGGGCATTTGTTCCCAGACCACTAGAGGATAGTAAAAACATTGTCAAAAATATCACTTGAGCACTTTCTTTGAAGACAGACTGAAGAGATCTTACAGTCTTAAGAACCTTATGATATCCCTCTATCAAATCTTGACTATTACTTATTAGAGAATTGGCACATAAGTTTCATTAACATTGCAAATGCTCATCCATAATTCATAGGCAGACTTCATTAAGTATTAACAGGAGTCATTTGAGATTTTGTTTATTTGCTCATTTAGGCAGCCATTATTCATTTGAAGACGTAGCTCTTTTTTAATTCAATTTATAAGGTCCTGATTATGCCAGGAAATTAAGAATAGTGATAGAACTGGGCTCATAACAGCTTATAACAACTAACAACTTATTGTTTTGTAAACCTTCTTGTGAACCTTGATGAGGTCTTCACAATGTCATGTAGTAGCTTACCTGCTGCCACCACTGAGAAACTTCTTTTATATGCTGGACATCTGATCTGTGTGATTGTAGTTCTGTTACCGGACGTTATAGTAGTAGACCTCTTGTACATAATTAACTCAAAACAATTAATGGTATTCGGCTGCTGTGTCTGAGCAAGAAGGATAGTTTGCCTAGAGGTTCCTGAATTTTCTGTTGACGTAATGACTTATTTACACATATTGAATAATAAAAACACAAATTTAACCATAGCTAAACATGGTCAAGCCATAGTTCAGTATGTAAACTTGTACTGATATAGAACCAAGTGTGTTAAGAGAATATAAAACAAATAAACAGTTTACCTCTTCTACTAAGATCCATAATTAGTTATTAACAATTTAATGAAGAATTATGAATTTTCTTAAAGAGAAACAATTTAATCAGCACTCATAGACAGGTTGTATGTACATTTAAGTTAACTTTAAAAAAAAAAACATTGTTATTAAAATTACTTTTTCTGCTATTTTCCCATATTTTTGGAAGCCCATTTCCACCACTGAATTAAATTTTTTCCCCCCTCAGAATTACATGATACAAACTCACAATTCACAATTCTGACTTTTTTCTCTCAGAATTGTGAGATATAAACTCACAATTCTGGCTTCTTTTTTCAGAATTGCATGGTATAAACTCACAATTGTGAGTTATAAAGCCAGAATTGCAAGATAAAAACTCAAGCAATTCTGACTTTTTTCTTACGAATGCTTGTTTATATTCCACAATTTTGACTTTTTTCTCACAATTCTAACATTTTTTTCAGAATTGTGTGATATAAACTCACAATTCTCTTTTTTTCAGAATTGTGTGATATAAACTCACAATTCTAACTCTTTTTTTCAGAATTGCATGATATAACCTCTCAATTCCGAGTTATAAACTCAGAATTGCAAGATGAAAACTTACGCAATTCTGACTTAGTTTTTTTGCGGATGCTTGTTTGTATCTCACAATTTTGACTTTTTTCTAGCAATTCTGACTTTTTTCCTCAGAACTGTGTGATATAAACTCACAATTCGGACTCTTTTTTTCATAATTACGTGATATAAACACAATTGCGAGTTATAAAGTCAGAATTGCGAGATAAAAACTCATGCAATTCTGACTTTTTTTCTTGTGAATGCTTATTTGTATATCACAATTGTGACTTTTTTCGCAATTGCGAGTTTATATATCAAAATTTTTTATATCTTGCTATTTTTTCTTTCAATTCTGACATTTTTCCTCAGAATTGTGAGATATAAACTTGCAGTTGCAAGTCAAAAAGTCACATTTTGAGGGGGAAAGTATCATATCTCACAATTCTGACTTAACTTGCAATTGCGTGTTACAAAGTCAGAATTGCGAGATATAAACTCAGAATTGTAAGAATATAAACATATAAACAAATATAGAATATAAACTTGTAATTGTAAGAGAATTGTGAGTTACATCTTGCAATTTGACTTTTGTTTTAGAATTGCTTGATATAAACTCGCAATTGCGAGTTATAAATTCAGAATTGCGAGATACAAAAATACAGTTGCAATTCTGAGAAATAAAGTCAGGAAAAAAACTCAGAATTGTGAGATAAAAAGTTGCATTACATTTTTTTGTATCATGGTGGAAACAGGTTTTCATACATATTAAATGCATTTATTATTGTTATTATTATTATTATTTTTTTTTTTTTAGGCAACTTTATCTGCAGACGTTTATCATAAAATTGAGGTATATGTACGTCACTGTATTTAGCCGACCTGTTTGTGTTTACGTTTCATGAGAGACATGATTACTCTGTGATTATTTTAATCTTTGATCTGCCCCGTATACTGGCGTTTTGTTTCCTGGCTCTCCCAGCACGGCTTTAGATCTTGACTACCATTTACTGTAGTCAAGGAGTCATTTGATTCCTTTTTTAGGAGTGAGCACCTGTTAACAGAGACCTACCTGACAGTCAGGTGTGTCATCGGCTGTAGATGCCTCGCAAGTCTGAATAGAAGGACTTAAACTCAAACCGGCAAGATGCCCCGCAAAAAAAATGATGTTGCAATAACTGTGGATGACGGTAAGTAAATTTTAATACTAGAAGAGAATCAGTCTGGCATCATTTTGGTTCTGTGTGTACTAGGGGACTGTTTAAACTAGTTTCAGATGCATCAGCCTACATATGAATAGGTTGGGTAACTAACTAGTGTGTAATGCAGCTGAAAGTTTTACATTTGTGTGAGCCAGGGCTTGAATGAATAACGCAATATATCACATATATTATTATTTTAGTTATTGTGAAATTTTAAAAGCGTGATTATCAATACAGTGTTTGTGTTACAGTTGGAATGGAAATTGATGCAGAATATGATAGTGGAAGTGACGGTAAGCTTTACAGACAATTGAAATTTGATTATATTTGTT
Organism: Labeo catla; assembly: GCA_012976165.1. Taxonomy (NCBI): domain Eukaryota; kingdom Metazoa; phylum Chordata; class Actinopteri; order Cypriniformes; family Cyprinidae; genus Labeo; species Labeo catla. The sequence goes on along the minus strand of VONZ01000887.1, from coordinate 235,921 downwards.
ACATTTTTTTTATTTGATTAACAAAACTATTACTATTTAATTATCATTTATCATAATATTATGTATTTAATACATAAAATACCAAAAATGTTTTATAATAATGTATTATTTCACAACATTTTCCCTATATTTTCAGTGGATTCAAGAAGAAGGGCGAAAGGCAGGAATAAACCGAAGCCTGCGGCTCGAGGAAAGAAAGCCAAGCCGGCAGATAGCGAGGAGAGTGAGGAAGAGGAGGACGAGGCTCCGCGTAAGAGAAGAGGCAGAAAGAAGAAGGAAGAAAGTGAGGAGGAGAGTGAGGAAGAGCAGAGAGGAAGAAGAAAGAAAGCAGCAGGTTCAAAGAAGAAGGCTGCCGTGAAAGATGACTCTGAAGAGGAGAGCGAAGAAGAGAAGGGAAATAAAAGAAATAGAGGGAAAAGAGGAGCAACTAAGAAGGAGAAGGAGGAGGAGAATAACAAGGAGAAGAAGGGGAATGGCAAAGCAGCAGGAAAAGGAGGGAAAGAAAAACAGGATGATAAAAAGAACAAAGGCAAAAACAGCAGGTGCAGTATTCTCTAGCCTCGCTTTCCACGCCATACACACACACGGTGCCGTTCAACACTCCTCATTACCTCCATCTTGAATTAAAACACAGCCATACACATCTATTTTGAATGTTCTCAGTTATTCATATTACATAGTATTGTGATTATGAAGCAGTAAAACGCAGCCATGGAACTAAAACCTCTAAACATCCGAAAAAGTGTTTTTGTGATTGTTGTGATATAAAAATGTATTTATTTATTTATTTATTTACTTTGACAAATTTATAACTTTAATACTTGAATCTTTCAAAAAAGCTGGCAGTATTGTTGTCATCAGCTATCCATTTTTGTTTTAAGCTAGACATTTTCGCTCTTTTATTTTATCTTTTGCCTTCCAACTGATGATCTGGAAGTGCTTTTCATGGCCATCCTGCCACTAGAACTCTTTTTATCTACCAAAACAACAATATCCTTGTGGAATATACTGTTAAACTGGACTTTAAGGACTGACTGCTGATGGACTGACTGCTTTGGGCTTTGTTCTGCAGCAGCTCAGATGACAATTCAGAAGACGAGTCTTTGTCTGAGGGAGAGATGGCCCGACTGAAAGAGGAAGTCGAGGAGAAGAAAAAGCTGATAGCGACACTTCGGAACAAGCCCTGGCGCATGAAGAGGAGACTCAAGTGCCTGAAGTAAAACGGATTTCCCTCTCATTGCTTGTGCTGTGATACTATTGGCTCTTGTGTCCGTCATCACTACCTCAACTGAAGTTCATTTAGTCAGCATGAGTTTCATGTTTGTTTATGTGCTTCATTAAAGTTGCTGTGCTTTTGCTTTCTTGCATCTTCATGTCTCTAAATGCACTTTAAGCTGATGTTTAAAGGAGCTCTTATTCTTGCTGGCTTTGAAAAAGTATTTTAGGATGCATGAAAGTAGTTTGAATTATGAGTAGTTTGAAAGGCGACAAAGTTTCGATAAAGGATCACCATCATCCAAAACGCGCTCGATTGTACTTTGCGATAAAACGCTTGACACTGTGTCTACGCCAGTGAATTCATTACCTAGTGGCCTCTATCTGAACCTTTACCTCAGACTGCCCAGTGGAATTGACCAGTGTGGGTGACAAGTGAGAGTTTGGACAAGTGCCCTAAAAAGTTAGTAGAGACTGACACACTGCCCAAGAAAGCATCAGTAACATGGGAGCTGCAGGGAAAGAAACCGTGCCACAAAGGGGACATTCACTTGGCAAAGCTTCTAGATAGGTAATTTCTGCTAGGCGAGAGGTATGTTACACTTTCATGAGCTTGACGCTGTTTTATGCATGCTGATGTTTCTTGAGGGCAGTCTTTGCATGCATGTTTGGGTGTAACTCTCTTCAGAGGTCCCATGTACAAAGTGCCATGAGGTCATACGGTCATACCCAAACACTAAGCAGATGTTGATATGGTCCACCACAGGTCATAATGAAGTGCTCTGGATAATTTCAGATATTACACAATAGTTTAATTGCTATATTGCACGTAGGGTTTTTTTTAAACATGGTTTTAGTTTTAGCTACAGTTGAGGTCAAAAGTTTACATACACCTTGAAAAATCCTTGAGATCCCACAAACTCTTTGGTTTTTCAGTATTTCCATGTATTTAAACCCTTTCCAAGAATGACTGTATGATTTTGAAACCCATCTATTCACACTGAGGACAACTGATGGACTCATATCAACTATTACAGAAGGTTCAAAAGCTCAATGATGCGCCAGAAGGGAACATGATACATTAAAAGCCGGAGGGTGGAAACTTTTTGAGTTGAAAATCAGGGTAAACAACTTTTGTCTTCTTAGAAACATGTATGTGTCTTCTGTAGCTTCTGAAGGGCAATACTAAAGGAAACAAATGTGATATTTAGGCAAAATAAGAATTCTGTTCAAAAGTTTACACCCCCTAATGCATCGTTTTTCCGTCTGAAGCATCAGTGAGGGTTTGAACCTTCTGTAACAGTCCTTCAGTTGTCCTCAGTGTGAAAAGATGGATCTCAAAATCATACAGCCATCACTTGAAAGGGTTCAAATACACAAAATGCTGAAAAACCAAAGAATTTGTGGGACCTGAAGTATTTTTCTGAAGAACAGCAGGCAGTTTAACTGTTCAGGACAAACAAGGGACTCATGAACAACTATTACTAAACAAAACAAACACAGCTGTGGATCAATCAGGTAACACAATATTGAGATAAAAATTCAACTATTATTTTTTTTGTGGACTATATATAAATGTCTTTTATGTGAAATATCTTATACAGGTCAGTAGTGAATAAAAAATAGCATGCATTTTTTCTATGATCTCTCTTATTTTGGTAAAATAATTAACAATTTGCAGATTCTGCAAGGTGTATGTAAGCTTTTAACTTCAGCTGTATAATAACCCTTGTCTCCATACTATTTTAATATGAAAATATAAAAGCGTTAGTTCACTCAAAAATGGAAGTTTCTGTTTTCTGTGGAACACAAAATGACATATTTTTGATAATTTTCCAACCATTTTTCCCCCATAATGATCTAAAACAACACTGGACCCCATTGACTTTCATTTAATTTACCAGAAAGTCATCCAGGTTTTAACGACATGAGGGTGAGTAAACGATGATAGAATTTTCATTTTTGGGTGAACTGTCCTTTTCAGTAAGATTCGTTTGACCTGCTTTTGCTCTAACATATCTCAAGTTAGTGAATTAATTCATCTTGTGTCCATCCCATCTGCACTATTCCCATTCATTATGCATTGATGAGTTAATTAATTGGCTGTATGCTCAAGTTACAGTATGTGAAGGTTGTGAGTGAAACATGATATTTTTTCCTGGTGTTGTCTCTGGTGCTTACTGCACAATGCTGAATGGTCATGCTGCGTAATACAAGCAGAAGCAGCCAGTAACTCAATGGACTAAACGGTCTACACATGTATAGTAATGCGATGTGACTCAAACATAGGTAGAAACCTGAAATGAAAAACAGAACAGTTGTTTTAATAATACAAATGGGAACACAGAGTCATTTTGAATTGAAATACAGTTTTAATTCCATGCCAATACAAATTTCTATTTATATCATCTGGTAGAGAAGCCCAGGCATTTGTGGAGAAGTTTGAAGGGGCTTTGGGCAAAGGAAAAGGGAGGAGACTCTATGCATTTAAAGTCATGATGACCAAGGTACAGCACTACGTATTTCATATTAATGCGTTTTTATTTATAATTGCAATTGCTGAAAAAAAAAATGTCTTTGTTTTTTCAGAAAATAATCAAATTCAACAGAGACTTTGAAAACTTCAAGACAGCCTGCATTCCATGGGAAAGTCGGATAAAAGAAGTGGAAAGTCTGTTCATCTCTGATTATTTTTATTTTATTTTATTAGCGAAATCAGTATTTTCAGCGTGTTTCTTTAATCTCTGCTCATCCGTTTCATTCTCACAGGTCACTTTGGGTCATCTGTAGCATCCTACTTCATTTTCCTGCGGTGGATGTATGGACTAAACCTTGTTCTCTTTGGCTTTATGTTTGGACTTGTTGTTATTCCGGAGGTGAGATTTTAGGCAGATGTACACTAATGTTCAAAAGTTTGGGGTCAGTAAGATGTTGTTTTTGAAAGATGCTCTTATGCTCACCAAGGCTGCATCTGCATATTTGATAATTTGATTAAAAAAATATTGTAAAAGTAGTATAATTATTAAATAATAATACAATTTAAAATAACTGTTTTCTATGTTAATATATTTTTAAATATAATTTATGACAACACTGAATTTTCAGCAGCCATTACTCCAGTGTTCAGTGTCACATGATCCTTCAGAAATCATTCTTATTAGCAATGTTGAAAACAGATGTGCTGTCTAATATTTTTATGGAAACCATGATACAGTTTTCAGCATCATTTGATGGAAGGTCAAACAAATAGGATTTAATGTGAAATACTAAACCTTTTATGTATGTCTTTACTGTCACATCAAATTTAATGCATCCTTGCTGAATACAATTAATAGTTTCTTTTTTTGTGTGCGTGTTGAAGTTGTTTTTACAATGTTGAAATAAAAGCTACACTAATACAATCTGTGTCTTTGCCTCTGTAGGTACTGATGGGCATGCCTTATGGCTCCATTCCCAGAAAAATCGTTCCCAGAGAGGAGCAGGACAGTGCCATGGACTTCTCTGTCTTGTTTGAGTTTGGAGTAAGGTTTTTTTTTTTTTTAACTATTGGATTCTGTGTAAGGTTGTAAGGTTGCTATTATCTTATCTGGATTATAACTTTGGCATTTTTACAGGGTTATTGCAAGTACTCCGTTTTGTTTTATGGTTATTACAATAATCAGCGAAGTATTGGATTCCTGCAGTTCCGGTTACCCCTGTCATATCTTTTGGTTGGTGTTGGGATATTTGGCTACAGTCTAATGGTGGTTATCAGAACGTGAGTCTAATGACTACATTTGCAGTTCTGTGAAGCATTTTACTCACTGACAATGCTCTGGTAATCGGCTGATAATGTGGACCCTCTTCTTTCTTTTGTTTCAAATCACCTTCCCACTTCTAGAATGGCAAGAAATGCCAATGAAGGAGGAGATGGAGCAGAGGAAGGTGCCTTCACCTTTTGCTGGAAGCTGTTCACTAGCTGGGACTTCCTTATAGGAAACCCAGAGACAGCTGACAACAAGTTTGCCTCCACCACCACAAGCTTCAAGGTTAATAATAGTAATAGTATCTAAGAATGGTGCACTATACTAAGAAAAAAAAACCCTTATAGTGTTGGGTCTGTGTAGCTAGAATGATTGGTAGCACCTTATTTTATAATCCAGTTCCTCATGTACAGGTGCATCTCAATAAATTAGAATGTTGTGGAAAAGTTCATTTATTTCAGTAATTCATCTCAAATTGTGAAACTCATGTATTAAATAAATTCAGTACACACAGACTGAAGTAGTTTAAGTCTTTGGTTCTTTAATTGTGATGATTTTGGCTCACATTTGACAAAAACCCACCAATCTCAACAAATTAGAATACTTCATAAGACCAATTTAAAAAAAAAACATTTTTAGTGAATGGACTACTTGCACAACTACTTCCACATTCTACTTGTTACGGCTCGGGAGTTTCCGGTGAAATGATGACAGAATATGACACAGAATAGTGACTAACATATTTAATACAGATAAATAAAGGTTCATTATGATCTTATTCATCAGATCTCACAAACTGCAACGTCGCGATTAGGCTACTATAGAACACTGACACCCTGTGGTGAACAATCACCTATGATTACTAGCCACGGCTTATGATCGGTTTATGTTGGATTAAAACTTCACGTTCCGTTGAGTTTGGAAAATTCTGTACTCAGTAATCATCAAAATATGTTGTCTCCTGTCTCTGAAAATTTCCGTATATGAGGCGTTTTAGTCAACTAGATGATTACAGCACGTTGAAAATGTACATAACCGGAAATAACTGAGCCGTACGATTTCAAAACGGAAGTGCGTCACGAGGCTCAGTGCAAGTAGTCCATTGTTGGCCTTCTGGAAGGTATGTTCATTTACTGTATATGTACTCAATACTTGGTAGGGGCTCCTTTTGCTTTAATTACTGCCTCAATTCGGCGTGGCATGGAGGTGATCCGTCTCTATGGGGTTCAGGTCTGGCGAGTTTGCTGGCCAGTCAAGCACACCAACACCATGGTCATTTAGCCAACTTTTGGTGATTTTGGCAGTGTGAGCAGGTGCCAAATCCTGCTGGAAAATGAAATCAGCATCTTTAAAAAGCTGGTCAGCAGAAGGAAGCATGAAGTGCTCTAAAATTTCTTGGTAAACGGGTGCAGTGACTTTGGTTTTCAAAAAACACAGTGGACCAACACCAGCAGATGACATTGCACCTCAAATCATCACAGACTGTGGAAACTTAACACTGGACTTCAAGCAACTTGGGCTATGAGCTTCTCCACCCTTCCTCCAGACTCTAGGACCTTGGTTTCCAAATGAAATACAAAACTTGCTCTCATCTGAAAAGAGGAGTTTGGACCACTGGGCAACAGTCCATTTCTTCTTCTCCTTAGCCCAGGTAAGACGCCTCTGACGTTGTCTGTGGTACAGGAGTGGCTTAACAAGAGGAATACGACAACTGTAGCCAAATTCCTTGACACGTCTGTGTGTGGTGGCTCTTGTCGCCTTGACCCCAGCCTCAGTCCATTCCTTGTGAAGTTTACCCAAATTCTTGAATTGATTTTGCTTGACAAGCCTCTCAAGGCTGCGGTTCTCTCGGTCGGTTGTGCATCTTTTTCTTCCACACTTTAATTTTCCAGAAGGCCAACAATTCACTAAAAACGTTTTTTTATGGGTCTTACGAAGTATTCTAATTTGTTGAGACAGAGAATTTGTGGGTTTTTGTTAAATGTGAGTCAAAATCATCACAATTAAAAGAACCAAAGACTTAAACTACTTCAGTCTGTGTGCACTGAATTTATTTAATACACGAGTTTCACAATTCACAAGAGTTGAATTACTGAAATAAATTAACTTTTCCACACATTGTAATTTATTGAGATGCACCTGTACATACTATGTACATAATGTAGTAATTACAATTAGTAGGTAATAACTAGGCACCAATAAGTTACCTTATATTACAAGAAAGTACATGTAAATACACATACTGTAAAATAAAATGCAACTGAATGATCTGAAACCTTGTCTTATTCCCTCAGGAATCTATAGTGGATGAGCAGGAAAACCTAAAGGATGAGAATATTCACCTGCGCCGTTTTCTACGTGTCCTAGCCAACCTTCTCATCCTGTGCTGCTTGGGTGGGAGCGGATACCTCATCTACTTTGTGGTCAAAAGATCTCAGCAATTTGCCAAGAAGGACAGGAATGAATTGACATGGCTTCAAAAAAATGAGGTACCCCTTTTCTTTTACATTTACGTAATTTATTTTTAATGTGATGACTTACAAACAATTTGTTGTGAAACTGTTTCCTCTCTGCTCAGGTTGAAATTGTGATGTCACTGTTGGGCTTGGTGTGTCCACCTCTGTTTGAGACTATAGCTGAGCTGGAAGACTATCACCCTCGAATTGCCCTAAAATGGCAGCTGGGCAGAATCTTCGCCCTCTTTCTGGGCAACCTGTACACTTTTCTGTTTGCACTGTTTGATGAAGTTAATGGAAAGGTATGGTGATAGATAGTCTAGTAACCATAAACATTTCCTGATAATTTACTCACCCCCATGTCATCCAAGATGTTGATAAGAAATGAAGGTTTTTGAGGAAAACATCACAGGAATTTTCTCTATATAGTGGACCTCAATAGGTGCCAATGGGTTGAAGGTGCAAAATGCAGTTTTAAAGCAGCTTCAAAGGGCTCAACATAATCCCAGCCGAGGAACAAGGGTCTTATATAGTGAAATGACTGATCATTTTCTACAAAAAAAAAAAAGGAAAAAAAGTACTATTTAACCACAAATGCTTCTTACACTAGCTCCACCTCATGCATTACGCAGTCACGTTGGAAAGTTTACATGTGACGTAGGCGGAAGTACCAACCCAGTGTTTACAAAGTGAACGTGCATAGAAAGTCAAACACACTTTTAGGGCTGTAGCTATTGATTATTTCAGTAATCGAGTATTCTACCGATTATTCTATCAATTAATCGAGTAATCGGATAAGAAGTAATTTTTCTTCATTAAAGAGCAATAAAAATATATAAGAGAAAATAAGATAGGCTTCTTAAAATAAAAAAAAATTTTTTCTTTTTTTAAAAAAAGAAACATTTTTATTGCTGAAATTGCATACATTAATAACCATGAAAACTAAATCCATTTAATGCATTTTTTTGTCAAATTACCTTCAAAATACAAATATATATATTATATATATAATGTGAAATTGATTTTTGTATTTTTATTTATCTTATATATATATATATATATATATATATAAGATAAATAAAAATACAAAAATCAAAATATATATATATATGTATATAAATTAATAAAAATGCAAAAATCAGTTTCACATTACTTTAGAAAAAGGTAAACATTACAACCTAAAACGAATGCATAAATCAAGAAATTGAGGCATGGCATTTAGATGTAGGCCTATTTACCCACTACTTAATTCAGCTCAAAGGGACATGGATGCATGACGCAAAACGCGAAATAGAGAGAAAACATGCAATATGCTTTATAAAATGTAAGTCTCTTAATATTAACTTCTTGTTTATTTATTAACATTGACATCTTACCTAACCACCATTAATTTACGATGAATTCACCATTAATTTACTTATATATGTCCAGCGTTTATCGGTTTGTGAGTCAGTAATAATGGTCCGTGGGGAAACACAAGTGTTGCTTGTGTAGTTACAGTAAATGGAAAATTGTTTGCCTCCATGATTTTTTTTTTTTGTATTCGAGTTACTCGAGGAATCGTTTCAGCCCTACAACCTTTAAAATTTTGAAGATCGAGTAGAAAATGAAATGGACTTTTTTGCCCTACCCTACCTTTTTGAACTGGAGTATACAGTCAAAGAGGGCTGGGAATCGATTCCGAGGCGTTGGGAATCGAGAGTCTTTGGAATCGATTCCATCAAGGGGAATCGACTCCCCATTCAGAGCCGTTTTCAGTTCAGCAAAGCTAATCTATGGGCGCCTCTCAAAGGAAAGGCTGCATCATACGAAGGCTGCATATCTCGGCTGCTGTCATCAAACGTCGCTGAACGTCGATTCACGAAAATAAACTTAATGAAAAGAGTCAGTAGTGAGCTCGTCTGAGTTTGAGGATGCACCCTTCCGTTGAGCATCCCTTAATTTGCCTCTTGCTCGCTAATAATGATTAGAAGTCTGATTCGTTTCCACGAAAAGTTTCTTTCGGATAGATAGTTTTAATGAACCAGTTCAAAAACGATTCAGAAGTTATTTTACGGTGGAACTGGCTTATGTTGTTCCCAATTTTGAGCGTTGCACGACAGAATAGATCATGATGTACTGGAGGGTATTGATCCTATTTCCATCTTTTAAAAAAAATGCTGTTTCTTAACTTTTCTGTCAGCCGATGATAATTCTGAAAAAATAAAAAAAAAAATTATCTGATTGACAGATAAACCTCGAGCTGTTATATCAGCGTTGTTGTTAATGTTCTGGTTATTTTGTTTGTGTACAGTTTGTTAATTTTGTGCAAAGCATACTGTTGAAGTTAACATCACTGAGCTGAACTGTGCAATAAACGCATGTCCACTGCTGCGATGTGGTCTGTGACTAATTTTTATGGGCAATGCAGTAAAATTACAATTTAAATGTAGAAATTTATCATAATTTTTTAAAAATAAAGCTTCGTATTATGATAAGGCTACTTTCTAAGACATGTATATCCTACACTCATGGCAAAATTAGATTCCTCCGATCTAAAAAAACAAGAATCGAAAAAGAATCGAAAACAACAGTGAGGAATCGAACAAAATTTTCGGAATCGAACAGCCCTACGAAGAACTAACAGCGCATGACCTTTCCAAAGTGATTACGTAATATGTAATGTTGTGGATGCGCATTACAGAGCTAGTGTAAGACTAGCATTTGTGGTTAAAAAGTGTATTAAATTTACTTTTTTATTTTAGAAAATGACCGATCGTTTTGCTAGATAAGACTCTTATTCCTCAACTGGGATCGTGTAGAGCCCTTTTAAGCTCCATTGAAGCTGCTATTTGGACCTTCAACTCACTGGCTCCAATTGAAGTCCACTATATGGAGAAAAATCTTAAATGTTTTCCTCAAAAACCTTAATTTCTTTTCTTTTAATTCTTTGAGAGTTTTGGAATGAACCAAAATGGTTACTTACCAATCCTGTAACATTTTATGTGAATCATTTTTCTGGTTTTATATGTTCGCAGCTTGAAAATGAGAAAGCAATTAAAAATGAAACCATCTGGGCCCTTAAAGAATACTATGCCAACTACACCTTATACCATAATGTCACAGAAAACATCCCCCCTCCAAACATCTCCCCAGCTGATGTCATCAGGGGTCCTTGCTGGGAGACAGAAGTTGGCATTGTAGGTACCGTTGGCACCAACATCACCAAACTATCATAACTGTCAATAACAGTCAGTACTTAAATGGGTAGTTCACCCAAAAATGAAAATTCTGTTATTAATTACTCACCCTCATGTTGTTCCAAACCCGTAAGACCTTCATTCAACTTCAGAATACAAATGAAGATATTTTTGATGAAATCCGAGAGACAGTAACACAGCTGATACGTTTAAGACCCAGAAAGGTAGTAAGGACATTGTTAAAATAGTCCATGTGACATCAGTGGTTCAACCATGTTATTATTATTCCATGTCAGTCATCAACACACATTCACGAGAATACCATGACGGCTCCTGCGTCAGCAGCATCACACTTATGCGTCATGGTACTCTCGTGGAAGTGCATTGAAGACTGACACGGAAGAGAAGAATTAGTTGAATAAAGTCGCTATTTTTGTTTATTTTGTGCAAAAAAAAAAAAAAGCATTTTCATAGCTTTGTAACAATACAGTTGAAGCACTGATGTCACATGGACTACTTCAACGATGTCCTTACTGGCTTTCTGGGTCTTGAACGTGTCAGTGTTTGCTCTCTATGCAGGGTCAGAAAGCTCTCGGATTTCATGAAAACGAAAGGAAAAACGACATGAGGTTGAGTAAATAATGCCAGAATTTAAATTTTTGGGTGAACTATCCCTTTAAGCCTGTCAATGCTGACAATACCTTGGCTTAGAAGTTCATGTATCATATATGATACTGTAGGCTTTATAGGCTTAAAAGGTACCATTTCATTTTCTCACAGGAGTTTGTGAAGCTCACCGTATCTGATATCCAGGTGACATATCTGACCATACTGATAGGGGACTTCTTACGAGCCTTGATTGTGAGATTCCTCAACTACTGCTGGTGTTGGGATCTGGAAGCTGGCTTTGTAAGTTCGTCCTTACGCCCTGCTGTTATTCAAGTTACTCACATTACACTGTGTAAACAAGCCTCAGGCCATAAAACAGCATGACCTCTGTCAGATGCACTTTTGTAGTTTTTAAGCTTGGCATTTTAGTGATACAGGGTAGATGGTAGGAACCTGGCCAACTGTGTTTGTTATGTCATGTTAAGTATATTCTCTTGCTCAGAAATGATCGTATGGCTTTGCCCTGCCGCCCTCATTTTCCTGTCACTCGATATAGGTAACATACTACTCACTCATCCGAGGTCAACTGAACACCATGAGAAGGTGGCAGGATAGGTGATAGGGCTGCTTTACAACCAAAGTCACAGAGAGACACACTACACCATTCAGGGCACTTAATTACAGAGAGAGAGAGAGAGACAGTGAGAGGTATCCTTTACCGAGACATTTATTCCTTTGGTGCCGTCTGCAGATATTTACGCATATCCGTGTGTGTTTGTGTTTCTGCAGCCGTCTTATGCAGAGTTTGACATCAGTGGTAATGTACTTGGGCTCATCTTTAATCAGGGAATGATCTGGTAAGTAGATCATGAGAGTAAAAATACATCATCTCGGTGATGGACAGTATGATGATTTTGCATATGTCTGTATTTTAGGATGGGTGCATTCTACGCTCCTGGGCTGGTGGGCATAAATGTGTTGCGTCTGCTGAGCTCCATGTATTACCAGTGCTGGGCTGTAATGGCCTGTAACGTTCCCCATGAAAGAGTGTTCAAAGCCTCACGTTCTAATAACTTCTACATGGGACTGCTCCTCCTCGTCCTCTTCCTCAGTCTAATGCCTGTGATCTACTCCATTATGACCCTGCCACCGTCCTTCGACTGTGGACCCTTCAGGTATCTCTTGAAAACTCATGTTGCTAATCCTTGAAAAGACCCATTATGGTAAAAAAAAAAGGCCAAAAAAGAGAAAAAGTGCAGAATGCCTGAACTACAACAAATTATTCTGTACGTCAGGAAAAACAGATTTATTGTCCCTATTTATTTATTAAATATGGAAGCCCATTTTGACTGAATTATGCAGGGCCTTAAAAATTAAGATTCCAAAAGAAGTTTTTTAAGAACTAGAATCTAAAATCATATGGCTATATCTTTAATACTTCTAGAGTTTGGAAAAAGAATATTTATGCTACTCAGACTTGTATGTATGTTGCAGTTGTTTTGACAGAAGGAAACAAGATACATTTCTAGTTTCAACATTATTTCTTCTTTAGACATTCATCTCATATTTATTTTTGCAAACTGATCCACATTGGGTTTTTGACCATTGAATATGTGTACAATTAACAGTTTACTCCTGGAGCCATATTGAAATTCCAGTATCTCTGTAACCAAACCATGTAGGGCCTTAAAAATTAACATGCCAAAAGAAAAGTTTGTTAAGACCCAATATCTAAAATGAGGCATGCAAACTTTGGAGTAAAAACTTGCAAAGTTCAGTTTTCCCATATTTGAATGGTCATCTTTGACACATTATGCAACACAGATTGTACAACAGATTTTACTAATAGAACTACCAATCTCTGTGTAAAAATAACATTATGATACTGCTTTTGTCTTTCATCACTATACATGTTTATCTTTCTTCAGAAAAAATATTAGCGAAATAAAAAATTTGAGTTGGGTACGTTTCTGAAATTTGGTTGATTTGACACGGAATGCCCCGTAAGTCTTTTTAGCTTATAAATAGGACTTATGTCCTGATTTTGACCTTTTATTTCATAATTATGACATTAACTAATAATTAACTCATAACCTCTTGATCTCAATTACTATTTACCAAAGCAGGACTTGTGTCCTGATTTAGACTTTTTTTTTTTCATAATTATGACATTTCATCTTATAATTATCTTAATTATGATTTACCAATACATGATTTTTTTTTAATGTGGCGGAAAGGGCTTCCATAATTAAAGGCAACATAATACAGGAAAACATATAAAATAATCATAAAAATCCAAAAGTGATTAAATAAACAGAAAATGTGTCATTTGCAGTTTTTTTTATAAATATGTCATAAAATTAGTGTTAAGTCGATTAATCGCATCCAAAATGACATTTTGTGTTTATAATATAAATCATATCTAAATATGAATAAAAATGTATGCATATAAATATACAGTACACACACATATTATGTAAACGCAAACGTTTATTTTGTATGCGATTAATCGCCATTAATAGATTTGACAGCACTCCTTATAATCTTACAACAACATATTGCTACAGTATAACAAGCTTGTTTCTTATTGCTCCATCAATATATAATAAAAATAATTATAAATTTTTTTAACATTGTCATACATGTTTTACACCATGTTTTAAAAATCTTATTTTTCTAAGGGGCCTAAACGGTGAACTCAGAAATATTTCATTTTTCTGTTGAATAATGAATGTCCTAAACAACATAAGATCCATGTCTCTCCACAGTGGTAAAGATAAGATGTATGATGTGATCATGGAGACTATAGAGAAGGACTTGCCTCCGTTTATGGCTGACGTCTTCAGTTATGCATCCAACCCAGGCCTCATCATGTCTGCAGTTTTGCTCATGGTGTGAGTAGTCACCTAATCATCTGAAGTACAAAGGTAAATGTTATACTATTTAGTTTTTAATAAAACTATCTGTCTTGTCTTGTTTCTAACAGGTTAGCTATTTATTATCTGAATGCTGTGTCCAAAGCATATCAGAATGCTAACATGGACTTAAAACGCAAAATGCAAATGGTTGGTAAATATTTTTTTGTTTATAAATGTTGGTAAAGTTGCCTGACATCAGCAGTGTCAACAATAGCTTGTTATTTTCTACTTCTTCATCAAGCAAAGAGATGAGGAGAAGAACCGGAGGAACAACAAGGACAGCACCAACCAAGTGATGAAAGACCTGGAGGATCTTCTGCCCAACAAGTCCCTCATTCCCCCTCCATCTGCTGAGGAGTCTGGTCAGTGGTCTAAACAACTCATTCAACTAGTCATGACTTGTTTCTTTTGGGTGTTTCCCCTACAGGCATTGTAGCCAACTCCAAATTCTTATAATCTTCAAAGTTGAGCGTGCAAGTGTCTTCATTCACAATGAAGGCTCTGGTTCTGTGACAAACCTGACTTTTTTGTTACAGAGAAACTGGCTGACCAGGTTAGCAAGTCACCAAAGGTGACAGGCAAACCAGGTTCTGCAGCCACTGGGAAAGGAGTACATGTTCAGAAGGATGTGTCTTTGGCTGCTGCAAACCCCCGCGCTCCAGTAACTCGTCCGCCAGGTCCCAGGCCACCCGGGCCTCTGCCAGGTAATGCCCGCGGACCTCCACCTGGTCAAGGGATGGGAAGAGGGAGAGGTGGACCACCACCTCGAAGATAGTGCATGAAGAATGCACACACACTCAAGAGAGTTTCTTTTTGTACTAGATACTAAATTTGGAACCATATCCAATTTTCCCAACAAACATGAGACGTCCACCCGACGTGCAGATCATGTCTATATTCCGACAAAGACGTTGAAATGACGTCGTTTGGAATACTTTTGCTCAGTGGGTTAATACTGTTACACCGTGAGAAGGTTCTGTAGTTAATATTTTTGTGTAAAATGTAAATATTTTTGTGCAAAATGTATTTGTATGGTATTTAAGTATGTGCAATAAAAGCTTTATGGTTGTACACATCTGTGGTGGTTTATTCATCAAGTAAATTTCATTATTATTGCAAACAGATCAGGATTTTAGGATGAAACATAAGTTTTCCTAATGGGATTTACTTATGTGTTTTTGTGCACCTTTTGTTGTCAAAATGACTTAAAATAAGGAAAAAAATGTAAAAAATAATATTTTTTAAGGATCAAGACGAAACCTAAAATCTCAATTTAAGTTTGCCTAAAGGGACAGTTTACCCAATTACTCATTAATTACGCTCATGTCCTTCCAAAACCGCAAGACCTTCGTTCAGTTTCGGAACACAAATTGCCACATATTCCGTCATTATCGAAGGTACCTCTGCATGTAAACAACGTATGCGCGTGATGCTGCTGACATAGAACACGTGATAACGTCGGAATGCGTGATTTGGAGAAATTGTTGAACAAAGTCGTTATTTTTGTCTTCCATGCACACAAAAAAGTATTCTGGTATAACTTTATAAAATTAAGGTTGAACCACTGATGCCACATGGACTGTTTTACAGTTGCCCTTATAGGCTACATTTCTGGGTCGGAACATTTCAGTTGCGTTGCTGTTTATGCAGGGTCAAAGAGTTTATGGATTTCATCAAAAATATCTTAATTTGTCTTCCGAAGATGAACGAAGGTTTTACAGATTTGGAACGACATAAGGGAGAGTAATTAATGACAGAATTTTCATTTCTGGGTGAACTATCCCTTTAAACTTATTGTATAACCAAGGCTGACCCTGAGTTCAGTCATTATTTCACCCTTTCCCTTATACCACATATTGAATAATTAAATAAGACAGTAGTCTACTTATATTACAAGAGTTTCGTCTATGACAAATGTACTTCCACAAGGATAAAATTACTGTTGGTCCACTGTACTTACAAATAAGCATATTTACGATTTTATAAGGATAATGATTGTTGTTTTATTGTTGTTGGTACGACATATAATGTCTACCAATTATATTTTACAGCGCAGATGAAAACCAAACTTAAGAAGTAAAGATCTATTTTATTATCTCATTTAAAAACCTTATTAGGAAGTCAATATGCAAACAGTCATGGACAGCTGCCAGCATTATTTCAGTATCACAGACTGTCATATAACTCTGCAAACCGTTTAAGCAATCGAGTCACTTTCCTGTTTGCTGCTCGATTTGTAACAACCACTGTACAGTATACTGTAAGCTTAGAAGTGTATAGGACACTGCCATCGTGTGGAAACACGTTGTATTTTGTTTGTTTGTTTGTTTGTTTGTTTTAAATAACATTTTCCTGTTCGTCAGTAGGATACGTTTTTTTTTCTTAGTGGCTTACATTCATATACTGTTCATTCTTGCTTGTAAATCGATCGTCTCGACGCCCCTCATGTTCTCCTCTGCTTCTGAGATTCAGCCTGTGGTTTGTGCAGTAATGGAGACGCGCTTTTAAAGAGTATTTGCGTGCAGTCATTTTTCAGCTGTTTCGCAAGTATTTTATTGTTCTTTGGATCTGTCAAGAGTGGTCTCAAAGGTGAGATATGCATATTACTTTATTTAGTTTACCTATTTGCACTTTTCTGTTCGGTTCTATATACTTATCTTAACGTAAACAGTAGCCTATACATACTAGTAGGGCTGCACGATTTGGGAAAATTTTCATATTGCGATTATTGAGGTCAATATTGCGATACGCGATTGCGATTATAATAAATGGTATTGTGAGTCAACTTGATGGGTTTTTAAAGAAAATGCACACACAGATTAGTGATAATGCGGAAATGTGTATTTGTAACACTAGAAATGGTTTTAAAATAAATTATTTTTACCAAATGAAATAGCATTTGCATTAATGTAAACTTATTTTCTCAAAAGTATAGCTAAATTAAATAAAATAAAAACATACACATTTTCACAAAAATAAGATATTTTAAAGATTTTGCCCAAACAAACGGACATTTATGAAGAATGTAAAATATACTCTGTGTAAACTCTTTTGAAAAGGAAACTGGATATGTTTTTGGTCGGATCACAAGTGGACAATGGAGACACAGTCATTTACACCTGGCGTTTTAATCCGTCTCTTCTGTCCACTTTCGACCACTTCTGATCACATTCCTGCATTTACATACATTACAAACTCAACTGACTGGCGTCTCTCCTGTATGATTTTATGTGATTCTCTTCAGACATTAAAACTGTACATGAATTATGAGCTTCTAGAACATTTGACCTCCTAACTGAAGATCTTTTTACAAATATAAATAAAAACAGTATAAATAAAAATAGTCTAAACAAAAAATAGCTGTATTAAGTGCAAACAATAGTGCAGCCATAATCAAAGTAGGCTAGGCTACTCTCTCAATATTCAAAGTGCAAATAGAGACCAATTTTCCAGTTTTCAAGCATGATACAGAGCTATAGACAACTACACAACCTATGATACATACAAATAACAACATATATATGTTATGTAGCCTAATTTGCGCGCACTGTGGAACCGCTCTCTAAAAGCGCGTATTAAAATTGCTTTTGAAGGCGCGTGCGCGTTTTACTTTCGGTTTCGTTTTAAGGATCGTGCGAATTCTCAGCGGCGCTGAGCGTGCTTTCTACAATACGAGACATTAATTTAACAAACGAATTTGAAAGTTAGGGGGACGCAAACGGGATTTTGAAAAGTGGATGTGGTCAAAAGTGGACAAGCTGAAAACGTTTTACACCCCTATTTACACCTGTACTTTTTTGGCTACCAGATCAGTGTCGATCTCCTCGGCATCCATCCACGCTGCGCACACAAATGAACACGCACGCACACGCGCACGCCACACGTGCACTGCCTATACTGAGAGACTGTCAGATTTTTTGTTTTAATCTTTTTTGTTTGTTTGTTTGTGTTGTTAGCGGTACGGAAAATCAACTGTCTCAGAAAGTAGGTGTTCTCAAGTCCACACTTATTTAATATAATCGCAACATTTTGCCGTCATATAATCGCACAGGCTGACATCGCGATTGCGATTGCGATACGATTAATCGTGCAGCACTACATACTAGCTATTGTAAGGTTATCATTTCCTAATTCTTCAAAGCTGTTTAGAGATTGAGAGTTTAGAATAGAATGGTGAATTATGCTTTATGCGTCATAACTCTATCTCTAAATACGTTTTTTCAATATATCACAGTCATTTGCAGTGTCATGTATCTTGAGGAGATCTCCAACACGACTGGAGTGACTTTGTTCCTCTGTGCCTTCACTCTGCTCTTGCTGGTTCTCCATGGTCGACGGAGAGAACCGGGCTGCCCCGTTCCCCCAGGTCCCAGACCTTGGCCGTTAGTGGGAAATCTTTTCCAGGTGGGGGAACAGATCCATTTGTCATTAACAAACCTGAGGGTTCAGTATGGAGATGTTTTCCAGATGAAAATGGGTTCTCTCGTGGTGGTCGTTTTGAGCGGATATTCTACAATCAAGGAGGCTTTGGTTCGTCAAGGAGAGGCGTTTGCAGGACGTCCTGATTTCTTCAGCTTCTCTGCAGTTGCTAATGGCACCAGTATGACATTTAGTGAGAAGTATGGAGAAGCTTGGGTGCTTCACAAAAAGATTTGCAAAAATGCCCTAAAGACCTTCTCCCAAGCTAAGCCCCGAGACTCAAGCGCTTCTTGTCTTTTGGAGGAACATATCTGTGCAGAGGCCGTGGATATGGTGGAGACTCTGAAGAAACAAAGAGATGAGGTTGGAGATTTAGGGCTCGACCCAGTTAAGTTGCTAGTGACCTCAGTTGCCAATGTGGTTTGCACTCTGTGTTTCGGGAAGCGGTATGCACATGACGATAAAGAGTTCCTCACCATCGTCAACATCAATAATGAAGTGCTGCGCCTCTTTGCTGCAGGAAATCTGGCAGACTTTTTTCCCATTTTCCGTTACCTGCCCAGTCCGTCTCTGCGAAAGCTGGTCCAGTTCATTGACAAAATGAACAACTTCATGGAACGCAACATCAGGGAACATCTCATTACCTTTGATAGGGTAATAATGTTAAAATCAACAGAAAAGCAGACAAACGCATTCCTGCAAAGGTGTTATGTCCAGAATGTATTACAGATGATTAATTTAAAGAAAAATCATATTCCTAGAAAATTATATATATATGCTCATCAAGGCTGCATGTATTTGATCAATTCGATTGATTAAGTGTCACATGTTCCTTCATAAATCAATCTAATATGCTGATTTATTATCAATGTTGAAAACATTCGTGCTGCTGCTTATTTTATTTATTTTTTTTGGAATATTTTTTGGAACCTGTGATACTTTTTTCAGAATTCTTTGATCAAAGGTTAAAAGCATTAATTTAAATAGAAAGGTTTTCTAACAATATACACTACTGTTCAAAATTTTGGGTTCGGTACATTTTTATTTTTTATTTTTTTGAAAGAAATTAATACTTTTATTCACCAAGGATGTGTTAAATGAATAAAAAGTGAAAACGTAGATTTACATTGTTAGAGAAGATTTATATTTTGAATAAATGCTGTTCTTTTTAACTTGTTATTCATCAAAGAATCCTAAAAAAAAAAAAAATCACAAGTGCCCAGATGTTTCCAACATTAATAATTCTAATAATAAATCAGCATATTAGAATGATTTCTGAAGGATCAAGTGACACATTTTTTTCTGTATTTTTGATCAAATAAATGCAGCCTTGATGAGTATAAGAGACGTCTTTAAAAACATTACAAGTCTTACTGATCCCAAACTTTTGAGCAGCTGTGTATGTATGTGTATACACACAGCATATACAGTTAAAGTCAAAAGTTTACATACAACTTGCAGAATCTGCAAAATGTTAATTATTTTACCTAAATAAGAAGGATCATACAAAATGCATGTTATTGTTTATTTAGTACTAACCTAAGCAAGATATTTCGCATAAAAGATGTTTACATATCATCCACTATAGTCCACAAGAAAAAATAATTGTTGAATTTATATTTTATAGACCCGGTTCAAAAGTTTACATCCCCTTGAAAGCACATATGCATACTACATTGCCAGGAACAACATAGATGTAGATGTGACATTAAAGTAAGTTTGAATGAATAGATTCAAACATTCTCCATATTTTTGTCCAGAACTGTATCCGGGACATCACTGATGCCCTAATAGCAATGTGTGAGGACAGGCAGGAGGACGAGGAAAAAGTCAAGCTCAGCAACTCACAGATCATCCACAGTGTCATTGACATCTTCGGAGCTGGTGAGAGTCCCAGAGTCATGAATGTGCACAACATTGTACTTTTAAAGGTAGAACAGAAAAATGGTTTTCTCTCTATATATCCTGAATTATGAGCATGTGTGAAGTGATCTAGAAGCGTGAAGGCAGATTGTTACATTAGGTAATAAGTTATAAACTGTGTTTACATGTTTCATAGCACTTAGAGACGCTGCCAAACATAACCACATGCCTTCCAGGGCTGCAGTCCTCCTTCATGGGATGTTGTTGCGCTAATAGCTTTGCTTGTTAAAAATGTGCATTTACATCCAAAACCAGATGTTTTTCCTGGCTCAGTGTTGTTGTCACAGGGGAAGGAACTTCCGACTATCTACCAGAATCAAACCTTGAGTTCTTCTGAGAATTTGCTTTTTCATCTGCTCTTTTTGGCTCATTCTATTCATTCCTGTTTCAGTTTATGCCTTTTGGTCGTTCTAGTTTTTTAAAAAGCATTTAACAAACCCCCATGAGGAGCTCAAACTGCTCATTTTCATTCTTTTAGCCTGAGAACGTTGTGGTTTTTCACCACACATCCCATCTTCTGCTGATTTAGTTGCCCACTTGCTAATTGTGATGTGTATCTTGAGGCTGTTTACAGATTTTGATCATAACCAATGGCTTTTTTTTTCCCTCGTAGGTTTTGACACTATCTTCACTGGTTTGCAGTGGAGCCTTTTATACCTGATCAAGTTTCCAGACATCCAGGCTAAAATCTTCCAGGAGATAGGTGAAGGCACTAAAGGGCCAGTCAAAACAACATTGTGGGGGGGGGGGACTACTTCCCACCATGCATGTCCCTTCCTTTAGCTGAGCTGATGCTTCCTGGGGAAGTGGGATCTGTACTAGCAGCGATTTGTGGTTTGTTGTGAGACCGACACAGGAAATAAAAAATAACACACAATTGGATCCACAAATTTAGACAGAGCTTAAAAGATGGTGAAAGAACTAAACATTTTCTTCGTGTGGCCTCTCTTTATTTTGATCTTTTGGAAAATCAGGAACTTGCCATAAACAGGAAATGTAGTTTAAATGGGATATTATCTACAAGGTTACTTAGAAGTGACTGCAACCAGAGACATTTGAAAGAAATCTAGTAAGACAAACTGCATACTATTTATGTTTTCTTTTCAAATCAAGTATATTAGATAAAATTTGCAGTTTGCAAGCTGAATTTTTTCAAGCTTGTGTACTTTTTGTCCCAAGATGATATTTCTTTTCCAGTGGGTGGGTGGGATCTCATAAATAAATTGCAGGGATCAACTACACATCTACACACAGCGAGCTCATATTTCTATACACAGTGGCCTTTATTCTCTCAGAGTTTAGTCCACTCGGTTCTCACATGATTGGCCATAGTAATGTGTTGGTGCCAGACTGTATCTGGAATTGATCTAGAAACCAGTAAGGTGTGACATGGGAGCATTCTACATTCAAGTTTTTTTCTTTTAAAGAAATCATCCAGTACTTAAGATGGCGTTTTAGTGCCACGTTACAAAAAAATCTAAAATAACAAGATTAAATTCGAAATATTTTGAGAATAAAGTCAAAATTATGAGAATAAACTCAAAATATTTCGAGAATAAAGGCAAAATGTTTCAAGAATGAAGTCGAAAATGATGAGAATAAAGTAAAAATCTAAATAGTTTGAGAATAAAGTCGAAATGTTTTGAGAATAAAGTCAAATTTACGAGAATCATGTGTTATACTCACAGGGACAGTGTGCCTATTTGTAGTGTGCCAACCACCCAATAATAGCAATAAGCTTTGTGCTTTTGGTACTTTTAATATAAAACAAAGCTTTCAAAATTGGTGAGTAACAAACAATGTGTTTTGCAATAATGTGTTTTTCATGCTCTTTAATGTGGCGGGACAGATCGTTGTGAATCGAATGTGAATCGAATGTGAATCAGTCATCTTTTCGATTACAATGAGAAATTGTTTCATTAAATTATACTATTTTCTTTGTGAAAATTCTACCACCTACTCAGCAAAAACATCAGTGGCGTCCAATCTTTCATTCCTCACATATATTCGAATAAATTCTAGTGGCCTGGCAACTTCTCCCAGTGCTCCCAATCCAGGGCATTTGCATGCGCAGGCTATACTCTCAAAATATTATAACTTTATTTGCTACGATTTAATTCTCGTAGTTTATTCTCAAAGCATTTCGACTTTATTCTCCTCATTTTGACTTTATTCTCGAAACATTTCGACTTTATTCTAATAATTCTGGCTTTATTCTCGAAAGATTTTTTTATTTTTTAACGTGGCACTAAAACCCAATCGTAAGTACTAAAACAATTTATGAGGTCAAAAATAATTCTGGTAAATTCATATAGTATTTCTTCATCTTCTCTTCTGGTCATTTATTATTTGTTGTATGTGCTTTCCTAGATAACCAGGTTGGTATGAACAGGTTACCACAGTTTAAAGACAAGTCAAAGATGCCGTACACAGAAGCTTTCATATTTGAAGTGTTTCGTCATGCATCCTATGTGCCTTTTACCATACCTCACTGGTGAGTCCATGTTTCTCTCTTCTTGTTTCTCTCTTCTGGTATCAGGACTGCATTATTAAACAGATTACCACTTTTTTCTTTTTCCTCCATCATGTTATCTAGCACAACTGATAACGTTACACTGAATGGATACTTCATCCCCAAAGACACATGTGTGTTCATCAACCAATATCAAGTCAATCATGACATGTAAGTATCCCGCCACATTTGAGCCAGTTTAACTGCTGAGCCCAAGTTCACTTTAGAACTAGTAATGAAGGAACGTTTAGTTGCTTCATTGAAAGCGTATTAAAAACTCTATATTTTGTAAAGTATTATGAGAGAGAGATGGACTGAGCGAGTGTGATTATCTGCATCTGATACAGCATTTATTCTTCATATTCACAATAAAACATTAATTTGAATGTCCACCGAGGAAAGTGATATCTTTGTCGTACTATCCTTACATCTGTTAAAGGTGATTTCCAATTATAGCGCTGCTCAGTGCATTTGTTGGTTGCGTCTTACAAGGTGTTGTTGAAAGTAAAAACAACTTTTCACGTTTCAGTCTTTCAGCATAAAGTCCTCACTCCTGACTCACTCATAAAAACTGTCTAATGGCAGAATAATGTAACTAAAATCACCATCATGAACACACACTATTTTCCAATACTAAATACTATTTTTATTTAAAATATTATTTATTGATAATAAGATTTAATAAGCCATTATAGAGGTTACTATGCAATTCAGTCGAAAGTACAGAAAGTGCTCTGATATACAGCATTACATTTACATATTTAAATAACGTGATGAGATTTTGCCCTCAGCCAAAACTGTTTGCTCTGGAACAAATAATAAATTAATGAGACTAAAGACTACCCATTAGATTTACCCAAAATGAATTAAAGCTCACGTTTAACCACTATAGAGACATCAGAGGCTGTGGCAAATTCCAGAAGATTTGGCTGAGGTAAGGCTGCTCTCGGCGGGTTCATAAACGCTGAACGGCTGCTGACACCCTGGAGCTCACATCTCCGAAAACCTCTAGGCAAATTTTCAAATAGACGTTATTTTTATGAAGAAACCACGTATTTGAAGTCTAAACAAGTACATTCTCACTTAGAAAACACAAAACAGTATTATTTTTTAAATTATGTTAAATTTGGGTGTCCGCCATGACAGTGGCTATGAGAAATACCGCAAGCGGAGTAACACAAACGGTGAAATGGTTAGAATTCTGATATCACTACAATATCACTTCTGTCAGCCAATCAATTCAAGGACCAGAAAAGAATGTTGTATAAATAAATAAATGTTATCATAGGTATATAGGTTACGACTGATTTTTGTCTTTATTTGTTAAAAAGGGATATTTGGGGTGATGCTGAGGCTTTCCGACCCGAACGTTTCCTCACCTCTTCTGGCCATCTAAATAAAAACCTCACTGAGAAGGTAATGATATTTGGCATTGGAATACGCCGTTGCCTCGGTGACAGCTTTGCCCGTTTGGAGATGTTTGTGTTCTTAACCACCCTGCTGCACCGGCTGCACATCGAGAATGTTCCAGGGCAGGAGCTTGACCTGAGCTCTACGTTTGGCCTCACCATGAAGCCCAGACCCTTCCGAATCAAAATCTCAACTCGTAACTAAGCTATTCTATTTCAGATGTTATATGTACACCAAATGGACCTGCGGTGCACCTCAGAATGATTGCTAAAATCACAGCACAAAGCTAATGTTGGGCATTACTGAACTGTTAAGCTAATTAGCCACTATATTCTTCATTTTTTATGTGGTCTTTTCTCTACCTCTATTTTAAATAGCATTCAGCTCATCTGTTACTTGAGTATTTGCTATTACACATAATTGTGTACTCTGAGCATGTCCCTGCAATATTTGTGATAATACATGATAGCTAAGCATCTAAGTTACTGTTTGTACTTTTAGCACAGATATTGGAAATATCAAATAAGGCGTTACAGTTGAAATTATTTCAGTGACATTGAAGGTTTGAAATGTTCTGCCTGTTGAAAAGCTGCTTTGTGTTAGAATAAACGGAATCATCAGAATTAATGATAGTGATGATGCATTAATGAACAAATATTTTTAATAAGTAATAAGATGTAATCCAGTTTAATATTATCTATATACTGTATAATAGTATAGTTTCATATGATATTTATAATATCGTACAGTTGTCAATTCTATCATATTACTGAATTTTTTTAACCATCCAATTTTTTTATATCACTGATTATAACAGAATAAAGGACAAAAATGCATTTACTGTTTATTTTTCATATTTTCTAGTTTGTGAAGAGAGTTGACTGTTTCAAATTTGATGTTTCTTACAATAATTCTTGATGTGAAGTAATGTTCAAATGTTTGGGGTCGGTAAAGAAATTGATTATTTTTATTTAGCAAGAATGCATTAGATTGACCAAAAGACACAGTAAATGTGGAAGATGAAGGAAGTTTACACGTCTTCTTCGACGGGCTGACCTGATTTCAATTTTAAAATCACCTGTGAAGTAAACACAGAATGTAATTAAGAGAAAAATGTGTGGTCAGCAATAAAAAGCTGTGATTTTGATAATGTACATACCTCTTTTAGCTGAGCGATTTCCTTGCTGTCTACGTTCCTCTGAGCATTGTTGGTGATGGCTTTCACTCGAGTTGCATAGCTGTAAGACAAACTTATTTTAATGTATATTACTGTATATACATGGTATAATGACTATAAACATGTTTTATGTATTAAGTAACCTTTATCCTTGATAACTATATAATGCACCTCTGCACAGTGTTGCTCTCAAATTTTTTTTTTTTGTTCTGAAGACAGTGCAGTTAAACCGATTATACTGCTGAATATTAATAATCCCAGCTGAGCAAGCCAAAGACAACAGTGTCACTGAGAAGCGTCATGCATGAGTTTGTGCATGTAAGGTACAGGCAAGGTACTTGGTTCTCACATGAGTGAGGTGAGAGTTTCGTCAAGGTTGCAGTCAGAGGGAGAGATGTTGAGGAACATGAGGGTCTTGGCATTGCCGCCCAGTGAGTCCTGCATGAGCTGGGTCAGCTTGTTGTTACGGTAGGGCACATGAGGTTGCTCCATTGACAAAGCTGAAATCACATCTCCAAGGGCACTTAGAGATTTGTTAATAGAGTTTGCCTCCTGGAAAAAAAACCATACAAAAATGTGAGACAAATAATTATGAAAGGTGTTAGAAAAAATAAATACACAGTATATAAAACAACAGTCAGAAACATAAGTATTTGGACACTTTCGTCAAATTTGTGACCTTTTCTATAAACTTGGCAAAAGTGATGCAAGTGCATACTTTTTTACATGTTCACTGTAACAGCAGAAAAAATATGTTTTTGTTCATTTGTTTTTATTGTTTCTTACTTGAATGTAATGACTACTCAGCTTTCTCAGATGCACTTGAAGCCAACATTAAGTGTCCAAAAACTTTTTCAGGCCACTTTAAATAAGGTTTTATATTTTATTAGTTTCAAACAACCTTCAGCTGGTCGTCTTTGGCACCAGTTTTTGATGCTCGTTCACTTCCTGCCAGGTCCACCAGACTAAGCTTCCCGAAACTCACGCTTCCATTGGTCAGATTCCGGCTCTCAATCATGATGCCAATGATCAGGTGAGAGCGGGAACTCTCTACGTTCATCTCTACAAAAAATATAATAAATAATGATTTTTACAGCAAATGCTTATTCAATCCAATATCCACATTATTCTTAAAAAACGCAAGTCAAAGCGGAAGTAAGCCTATGGGCGGACTTTAGGGAAATAAGGAGAAGAATAACAATGTGCAGTAAACGCTAAAATTGTTTGCATTACAAATCAGCGTGTTCATAATAAAGATAATACATTAAAACAATATTGTAAGACACCAATTTGGAATATCAAGCAGCAAAACGAGCTCTTTTGTACAGCTAGAAATAGCTAAACGCAGATGAGACCAGAAGCCAGACCCATAAAATTTACAAATGACAGCACCCATTCTTACAGGAAAAACTTAGGCGGATAGAATAGATTAATCAATGGATCCATGATGCGTAGATGACGTACAGAGATTGTATAAGCAACTGTATATATTTTTGCGACTTTGGAGCCCCCTACAGTTAAGTGAGTGGAATTCACTTTCGAATATATATCACTGTTGTAATTACAATAGATAGTAGTGATGGGAAGTTCGGATCATTTTACCGACTCGGACCTTTGAGTCTAGTTCAGCAAAATGAACAAATCTTTTTTCGAGTCATTTCCTTCATTTTAGCAAAATATAATTTAAATGTTACGTGTTACCTCCCTATCTCATCTACTGCTTACACAAACGTTGATCACACTACAAACTAGACAAAACTATAATGGTGTAAGAAACAGAAAAGATTAATTCATTGTTTACCTGGGTCTTTAGTCTATGATTAGCTCACCTCACCTCTTATCTGACAAGTTTTCGGGTTTGAGTCGTTCGTTTGTCACGTGACAGCCTCATAAGGTGAACGAATGACTCTAAAAACCAGAAGACTTGAAACAGGTGAACTAATTCCAGTACAGCAGTGGTTCTCAATCCTGGTCCTGGGGGCCCCCTGCTCTGCACATTTTGCATGTCTCCCTTATTTCACACACCTGATTGAGATCATCAACTCAGTAGGAGAGAGATCCATGAACTGAACTAATGAGCTGATTATCTCAGTCAGGTGTGTTAAATAAGGGAGACATGCAAAATGTGCAGAGCAGGGGGCCCCCAGGACCAGGATTGAGAACCACTGCAGTACAGAACCTAATAGGATGTTGCGCATGCGCGACTGAACGAATCACTCCCTAAAACGACTCGTTCGTCCCGAGTCACATTAAAGATTCGCTCAAAATGAACGAATCGTTCAAGAACTACCCATCACTAATAGATAGCTATCTGTTTCTGCCGTTAAGCAAAACGCACTTTTTGCAGAATATCGTACATGTTTATTAAACTTGCATACTTTCATGACACAAGTTTGGGGGCAACGTAGGAAAGAAACAGAAACTGTTCACCTTATTAGAAGTGAGTGCACCATCAGAATGATTGTGAAAAAATGCACAACTTATATACACTTGCTTTAGATCTGCATTTGTTTGAGGCAGACACGTGTCTCTCTTATATAATGTTTATAAATCACTCATTCCAGCCTGTTCTCAGGGACACAGTTAAACTCAAGGCCCTCCTTCCTTGTTATGAAGTTGGCTTCAGTGCCAGGTCATCATGTTCCTACCATGCATTCATACTGAGTGTAACTAAAGCAGTTAATCCAAACCATTTAACTGAAGTCTGTTGAAGTTTCATTGAGCACATACTTGTGGCTGCAATGTGGCGGTTTGCACAGCCCTGCTCAAATAATGCGAAGAGTTCGCCAGCGCTGGCTGCCTCTTTTGTCTCTGCTCCCTGGGCAAACACAAGCCCCTTTCTGTCCCTCTTAATTTCGATTCGCTTGCTGAAAGCTTCAGCGGGGCTCACAAAGAGGTCCTGTAGGCGGTCGTTGTACAGCTCCAGCATGTAGGCTGAAACCTGAGGACGGACAAAGGAAAGGAGTTTAAAGACTATTGTATATCAGTTCAGCTTAAGAAACACATACTATGCATACTGAGCATACCTTAAATTCAAATTTAGACTCATTATCATTGATGATCTCAAAGATCTTGGTGAACGTTCTGGGAATGATTCCTGGGTTCCTCCGATCTCTGTCTCCAACCATTGTGAAGGTTTTCCCTGAACCCGTATGGCCATACGCAAAAATGCATACGTTAAATCCATCAATCGCACACTGGATTAGCCTAGGAAAAAATTGTATTTTAGGATCTTTTGATTTGGCCACGATGTCACATTTTGTATATTGTGTAATGAGTTCATTTCCAGAATAAAAATTTCCTGACAATTTACTCTCTCCCATGTCATCCAAGATGTTCATGTCTTTCTTTCTTCAGTCGAAAAGAAATGAAGGTTTCTGAAGAAAAATATTTCAAGATTTTTCTCCGTATATTGGACTTCATTGGAAGTCAACGGGTTGAAGGTCCAAATTGCAGTTTCAATGCAGCTTCAAATGGCTCTACATGATCCCAGCCAAGGGTGTTGTCTAGCAAAACGAGGTCATTTTCTAAAAAAAAAAAGAAAATTTATATACTTTTTAACCACAATTGCTCATCTTGCACTAGCTCTGCATCCATGACTTCACTCATTACGTAATCACGTGTAGGCGGACCTACCAGCCCAGTGTTTACAAAGCGAATGTGCAAGTAAAGTCAAACACCTTTTACAAAAAAAGGTAAAACAATGATTCCAGATGATTTTGAAGTTGGGATGGAGTTTTTCACCCTACCCTACTGTATCTTTTTGAACCAGAGTATACAGACGAAGAACTTACCGCGTGTGACCTTTCCAACAGGATAACGTAATGCATAAAGCAGAGCTAGTGCAAGACAAGCATTTGTGGTTAAAAAGTATAGAAATGTGTTTTTTTTTTTTAAATTGACCAATCGTTTCCTTCAAACCGTTGGCTCCCCTTGAAGTTCACTATATGGAGAAAAATCCTGGAATTCTTTCCTTGACAACCTAATTTTTTTTTGACTGAAGAAAGACGTGATCATCTTGGATGACATGGGGGTGAGTAAATAATCCTCTAAAGGAATAGTTCACTAAAAATTAAAATTTTGGTGTCATTTACTCCAAATTTTGGTTATATTTATTCCAAATCATATGATTATATTTCCTCTGTGGAACACTGAAGGAGAAATTCTAAATATTGTTCATAGCTCTTTTTACAATTACCTCTCTCTGAAACCAAGAATATAGCACACGACACGTCAGATGTACCAATGTTATTATACCTATATCCTATATTTTAGAACAGCCTTAGTCCTCATTCACTTTAATCATACTGAATAGAGAAAATTCACCTTTTATATTCCACAGAAGAACGTAAGTCATACAGGTTTGGAGCAACATGAGAGTGAGTAAATGATGACTGACTTTCATTTTTGAGTGAGCTATTCTTTTAATTTCCATGTTTAGCCCAATTAATTTTTAATCAAAATGAATATGAAGTATCACACTTGCCCACTGGACTCAGTGAAGACTTCCTCCTGTGTGCACTCTGGGTTGAAGATCTTGTCAAACTGAAACTCGCGAGGTCCTCGTGGGGTCTCCAGGATCACAGAGTAGTCATCAAGACAAGCGATGATGGTGTGACCTCTTTTTGCCTGTTCTGCACGAGTCAACGGCCTTATTCGACAGAATACTCTGATTTTACCTGTACAAGACCACACAAAAAGTCAGAGACAGCCTGTTTAAATACTGACTTAAAGTGTAGTTTATATTTATTGATTTATTTTATGTCATGACCTTAGTCTTTTTTTAATTAGAAAAAATAAATAAATTCCACCAAGTGTAGACAAAATCACATTTTTAATGTGAGCTCAGATTTTTACACCTCATTGCACACTTTTTTTCAAAATATGGAGTCAGTGTTTTGTTTTTTTAGAAATTGCTGCTTTTGTTCAGCAAGGATGTATTAAATTGATCAAAAGTGACAAGAAAGACATTTATGTTATAGAATATTTTAATTTCAAATGAACTTTTAAGCAATATTTTTTTTATTTTTGAACAAAATATTAATTATACTAATTTAAACATTGATGATAATAAGAGCTTCAAAATGTGACACTGAAGTAGACTGGAGAAATGGCTGCTAAAAAATTCAGCTTTGACAACACAGGAATAAATTATATTTTAAAAATCTATTAAAATAGAAACAGTTGTTTTAAATGGTATTAATATTTGACAATATTACTGTTATTTCTCTGTTTTGATCGAATAAATGAAGCCTTAGTGAGCATAAGAGACTTCTTTTTTTTTTTTTTAAATTAAACATTTCTACTGACTCCAATGTTTGTGTGTGCTAGTGTGCGTATCAAGAATATTCCTCATTTAAGCCTTGCAAATCATTAAAAACCTTAAATGGGCAAAAATGTCTGTAGCTGGTTTTCAGTGGTTTGGCATTCATCTGTATTACCATTTGAAATACAACTGATTAAAACTTGAAAAAAGAATGTCTGGGAAAGCATTCAAGGGTCTTTGGAGATATTTGGCCCAAAGTCGCAGAATAAATAGTACGTACTCACAAAAGGGATATTCCAGTTCATGTTGTATCTGGCAACAATGCCTATATAAAGACATTTTTATGTCTTTAGTCGAGCTGTGTGACTGTGATATACTATGCCTTTCATGTCCTCCACCATGTTGTAGTACTTCTTCCTCAAGGTTCTTTCAGCTGTGTAGTTTTCAATAATCTTCTTGTTTTCATCTTTGATTTGCTTTAACTAGAGAGACAGACAAGGAATATGAGGCCAAAAACTGATTCTATGCAATTAAGGCACTATGACATTGTAGAGAGTCTAATATTAGTTTCGATTATACACTGAAAGATATATTTTTCTTGGCTGTTGTCACCTCTGCTTGGAGTAACAGCAACTGGTGCCCCACACTTTTATCAGTATCAGAATTTAAGAATCCATTCTTTTGAAAATCCTCCTCAAATTTCTAAAAATAGAGAGTAAACATCAGTATTGCATGAGAATGAGTGCAGAATAAAAGTGTGTGTGCCGTACTCTGACTCTTTCATCCAGCTCTGCTGTCCATTCCTCATTCATGTCAGTCTCTAAGAATAACAAAGAAAGAAGTCACTATATATACATACAAAAATACATCTATTAATTTACCCAGTTATCAGTTTACCATATTTACCAGTTACAGTGGGTTTACCCCCTGTTCTGATGCACTCCAAAGCCACCTGTTTGACCTCATGGTGGAGTAACCTGACCTGTGATCCGTCCCCCACCTGTGGCTCTGCCCTGGGTTATCATGTGTGATTCAGTTAGCAGATGCTTACATTCAAAAGTTAGATTTCTAAATTCTGACTTTTTAGAAACCACCAAACACCCACATTTTCTGCTGTGCATCCTCTTGTTCCTCATGGCTCTTCTGGCTGGACTCTTCCACTGTTTGGTCAAGACTTTCTTTAATCTTCTCCAGAATTTTTTGGTTGTCTTCTGCCATTTGGTCAAACTGCTGTTTAGCCTCTGTCAGCTCAGCATAAACACAGTGAGCCTGGAGTAAACAAAGAAAGAAGGCTATTCTGTTATTATCAATTTGTAGGCCAGACTTGAAAGTTAAAATTAGAAGTTCCCATTTTATTTTTGGGGTATGACTGTGTCAGTTCATGTTTGATGTATCATTGTGTGCAATTTATGTTGTGGAGCAAAACATGGAAGTAATATTTTCAGGCCTTATTTTAATCATAAATTGAAAATTCAGTACATTTCACTAAATGAAATAACCTGTTGTATAACAGCACTGAGGAGGTGAGCATATGCTGACTGTTCAACAGGTTCTGTCACATGATTTTGTCCTTCCATGAGCACTGAGATCTCTCTCTCCCTCTTCAAGAGGTTATCCTTCAAAATCTCCAGACGAGCTTGTGCTCCATCTAGTGGTACATCTGAGTCACTACTGTCCTGTTGGCAGAGCAGTTTAATAGAAATCACACATTCCCTCACATCAGTAAAAATCAATGTCTGGTAAATACTACAACATGTCTTTCCAGGTAACCTTTCAGAATGTTCTTCAGAGCTGTAAGTGATGTTTTTATTGATTTTCTACCTTTTCTTCAGATGTGATTTCTGCTTCTTTCTTCTCCTGAAAGGCCTCGAGCATCTCCTGCACCTTCCCCATCTCTGCCCTGGCCAAATGCAGTTCCTGCAGTGCTGTTAAACAGATACAGACTCAAACACCTTCCTTCGCCTATTCTGAGTTTTCATTCACATCTTAACATACCTATTTTAATCTTGTAAACAGTGTACAGTATTAACCTATACAGCTCTTACTTGATGCCTGGTGGTTGTGAAGGAGGTCCAGTCGGGAGGAGAACAATTCCATCATCTTGTTCTGAAAAAGTTTCCATTGATGCTTTTAGTCTCTCTCTCTCTCTCTATACACACACACATTATATATATTTGCGTGTGTCTGCGTGTGAGACCACAGTCTGATACCTTTTCTTGATCCCATGTGGCCAAGTCTTTTTGGTTCCTCTCCTGAAGCATTTTATGTTGCACCTTAAGTTTTTCATTGAGATCCTCTATAGTCTGATCCCAGGAAAATTAAACAATACACAGTAAAAATAGCCAGATGACCGCCATATGAGACAATAATTAATCATAACACACTGTGTGTTTCGGTTTAGCCCAGAATTAGTAATTACATGTGCTGTGTACAATGAGAATTTGGGAAATGAAGGAAGTTAAATCAATTTGACAATGCTTGTGACTCACCCTGACCTTCTCCTCCCAGTATGTGTTTTTTCTGGCCACCTTTTCCTGGTAAATATCTAGGATTCTCTTCAGGGTGTTAAGCTTGTTTTGATAATACGTCCTCATTTTAACAGCTGCCTTTTCCTACACACACATTAATACACTTAAGCATCCATGAATTCACCATAAAATTCTTGTAGCTGGTAAACAAGCATGTCACCTGATTCTCTCGTGATGCAATGAGAAAGTTCTCCTCCAGTTCTTGTATCATCTCCTGATGTCTGCTCTTCATTGCAATCATATCATCTGTTATCTGTTGGTATGGTAACAGTCATATAGACCACTAAAATACATAGTGGATGTTTTAATTTTTATTTACGTTTCTACATGATTGTCCCTAAATTTTCATATTAAAATAATTCACCATTGAAGTTTACATGTGTTTGATTCTTAATACTCTCTTGTTACCTGAATGATCCACAGCTGTGTTTTTTTGTTTAATGATAGCTGTTCTTCAGAAAAATCCTTCAGGTCCCACAAATTCTTTGGTTTTCAGCATTTTTGTGTATTTGAATCTTTTCCAACAATGACTGTATGATTTTGAGATCCATCTTTTTACACTGAGGACAACTGAGGGACCCATAAGAAACTATTACAGAAGGTTCAAATGCTCACTGATGCTCCAGAGGGGAAAACGATGCATTAAGAGCCAGGGGTGAAAACTTTTGAACAGAATGAAGATTTGAACATTTCTCTTATTTTGAACAACTATACCTAAACAACAACACCAAAAAACAGCAGTTGACACATTCAGGTAACAACACAGTATTAAGAATCAAGTGTATGTAAACTTTTGAACAGAGTCATTTTTATAAATTCAACTATTATTTTGTTAAATATCCTATTCCGGTCAGTGCTAATATAAAAAAATAACATGCATTTTGTTTGATCCCTCCTGTTTTGGTTAAATAATGAACATTTTACAGATTGGACATACTTCCAAGACATAGTATCCGTAATTCCGAAGTAAAGTGCACAACTTAAAGAAGATAATTCCGCAAAACTACAATAGCAGGTTTTAAACAGAGATGGCCACAAAAAGGCAAAATGTATGGACTGCAGCTTTAAAATAGTACACTCTTAAATGCTGACAGCATTTGGCAACGAAACATTTGACAAACAAAACATAAATGACACAGGGTGTGTACAGAAACCTGTTGAGATTTGTCTTTTTGAGAATTCTGGGTTTTGAATTGTTCAATAATGTGTGGTCATGAATCGGCCTTAATATACCAACAACACATGACATCAGATGAGACGTCTCATCCCCACCCCTCTGTTGGCCCCGGGGCAAGAGAGGGAGTGAGAGACATGTGACTAGTGCAGGAAGCATCCCAAATTCACAAACAAAACATACTGAGTTAGGTTACAGTTGATGGATAAATCTATTCAGAAACATACTGCAGAGTACACAATAGTCCATGAAGGAGTGATATCTACATACTTGGGTTATGCATAGCTTGGCAGAGTCGTATGGGATAAACATCTTGATGTCCATTGGAGCCTCATCTTTAGGATGTCTTACACTCATAGAAGACACATTGGGTGCTGTGATTAAAATCGCATGAATTTGAATGCATTTCGATCAGAATTTAAGCATGCCCAGTCTCCACTGGTGGGACCTACCTTTGCCTCCGCATTCTGGACCACGGTGGCGATCTGCGCCGATCCAACGTTTGAACGTTTTCCATTTCAGTCTACCTTCCCTCAGCCATGAGACCTCACATTTAGCTGCACCTTCAAATATTAACATGCAGTTACAGTGATAATTCACTCTTCAGGCTCTGCTGGGGAGTCTGGAGTTGTTTTACAAAGCAAGCTTTAATGAGCACTTCCTCTATATGGGGGGTAGATCAGCGACAGTCTTTTGTCTAGTATTCATGTATACCAAACAACAGGGTGCAGTAAATGTAGAGCAACAGGGTTAATTAGCTCATAGTCAGATACACACACACATATCCAATTAAACAATACCGTTCATGTATAACAATTTATTAAATAATTTGTTTATACATTTTATGTGTTAATTTATTTCTTACAATTTCACAGTTTTACATTAACATTCATTTTAGTGTTTATTTACTATTTATTCCTTTATTTAAAACTAAACGAACAGATATAAGGTGTTAAATTAAATATGCAATTAAGTGGGAGCTAAGCACAAAGTAATTACTGTATGCACTTTATTAAATAAACAGTTACATAATTATTTACCATAATCATTTCA
This sequence comes from Labeo catla, assembly GCA_012976165.1. Classification (NCBI taxonomy): domain Eukaryota; kingdom Metazoa; phylum Chordata; class Actinopteri; order Cypriniformes; family Cyprinidae; genus Labeo; species Labeo catla. Next base: position 200,339 of record VONZ01000887.1, on the reverse strand, counting down.
CAAAAGCTCTGAACAAACCTGCCTGCACATTACAAAACACACTATCCGTGTTTTTACCTTGGGTTGGTCTTAAAGGCAAAGTTGAATATTCTGTCACCAATTACTCATCCTCATGTCATGACTTTTCTTTTGACTGTGGAACAGAAGAGATAATATTTTGTAGGATATCAAAACAGTTTTGAGTTCCATTGACTTCCATGCATGGTCATTTTTGTCCACTATTGAAGTCAGTGGGACCCAAAACTGAAGATTTGGAGTAAATTATGACAGAATTTTCATTTTTCGGTAGACTGTCCCTTTAAGTACTTAAATACAAAGAGTATTTTCACTTCTTTTTTATGTGGTTTCTTCTTGTAACATTTTCAGTGGCATAAACATCATGTTGAAACGCTTGTTCCGGATGTGCTCGCTTAAAAGACAAAAAAAGAAAACGCATGCAAATAAATTAAGACATTTAAAAAAAAGTTTTTTAAATGTTTTAAATATTAAAAAAATTATTATAAGATTATTATAAAAAGTTATTTTAGGTAGGCCTACGTAGTATTAAGATTCTTATGTCGTTATTAATTAGGTGTTAGTTTAAATGTTATGCAAATATTAGACAATATTTAGGGTTTAGGCTATATTTCGATTCTGGGAGGTGACAGGAACAGGACAGGAACCCACCTCTATCTTTGTCCTTGTCTAGAAGTGTATTATGGATGTTACACGATCTACGCCACTGAACCTCTTCTCTCAGATCAGGCACACTGCCTGGCAGTTCCTCTGATGACACAATGGGATGAGAAAGTACCGCTCGTGTGGAGACCACTGGATCATCCTGATATCGAGAAAGGTCAGTGGTCTCCCAGGCACCTAGAGATTGTAAAGACAGCCTGATATAAAAAGTTTAACTGGCTGGATGTTCTTCGCCAACAAAATGTGGTTTTGGAAATGAAGCAATATTTAATATTGCACCAGAAGACTGACTAAGACTACTGAGTAAACTTCAGGAAATACATACATAAATCAAGAGTCTGATGACACAAAGTGATATGTTAAGACGAACGGAAGGAGTAGGCACTTGTGTGAATGTCATATTTACTTACGTTGTTTTGCTGCTGGGGCAACAGTATGGTTACGTAACTTCCTGCCCATAAAGTTCAAAGACATGGACACATTTTCTGCTCCAGAATTGACATACATGATGCCTGAGTGTTCCTATCTCTGTTTTGTTTAGAAAATGTACAAAGCACACGTGTCACAATTATACATCGACGTGGCTGTACATCACACCAGCAGGATTCCTTTACACACACGCAAACAGGCAAACTCAGCAATGACATTAATAAGGTATATCCAACTTAAACGACAGCTTATTTTTAGAATTGTTTCTATATCCATTTAAATATATTGAATAGAACAATAAAACTGTTAACCTTCAAAGCATTTTGCTACCACTAGTCAACCAGGATTAAGCAGTGAGGGTGTGAACACTACTCTTAGCTATATAAACAAAAGCTACCTCTGGCTATAACAGACAGAAAAACTAATAACTTTTGGTGAATCAGAGAGATAAGCATTAACATAATCAGTGAAACCATCACTATCTACTTTACAAATCAGTTTTAAGAAATAAGGAAATCAGAGGGATTACCTTGATTCAAGATTCAAGATGCTTGACTGTGGTTAGCGGTAGGAAGACCTGTCTGGCAAACATAATAGAGAAAAAGTGGAAAGATGCTTGTTTTTGTGAGGAACCAAACTCTCAACGCTTGTTAAATATTAACCTCAGTGGATGAGGTTTCAGGTGGGATTAGTTTGCTTGAATGGCCGACGCAAGCTGCAGACTGTCATCAGGTTTCCAATGTGTGAGATAGAGATTGTAACTAGATCTAGACGGGTCTATCTCTCTAGGACAATGCTAACTGAAAACCTGCATTGTGGTCATCCGTCAAGTTTGTGAATTACTGTCTTCTCTTAATAATGTATTAAATATTTTTTCATGAATTGAGAACCATATGATCGGACATCATGTTCTTATGACCTGCCTCTCTGTCTTCAGGTACCTGCATTGTTAAAACAAAAGTTGAAATGTTAGTAAAAAGATGGCATCTGAAATATACATATATTATATGTACATACAGTATATTAAAGCAAAATAATGCATAGAATTCTGGAAACGCCCCTTTTTTTACTATATAAAGATATGCACTGCCTTGTTAAACTTAACATCAATTTTCTCCATCGTATTGTAACATTTTCTTTTTGCTTAACATTTTACACGGTGTGTATGCATTGGTCCTATTGAAAGCAAAGGAAATATAATATAATTTAGCTTTCTTTCTGTCAGATATTACAGATATTTTATGGTAATATGCTTACTCGGTGGAGTGGAAAAAATTATTGGTCATATAAATTAAAGCTGACAAGTGAGTTACACTTGTTGGAATAAACCCAGTTGATCTTGAGTTGTGCAAATGTTAAAAATCTTGCTCCAATACATATCAGATCCAGATCATTTGAGCAACTACACTGTAAAAACAAACAACACAATTTGTTGAGTCAGCTTAAAATAATTTGTTACTGCTGCCTTAAAATTTTAAGTTCAGTCAACTCAAATAAGTTTAAACTTAAAACCCGGGTAAGTAACCCAGCTGCCTTAAAATTTTAAGTTGAATCAACTCAAATATCTAATTTGTCACTTAGCATAACTTAACATTTCAAGTTAAATAAACTTTTTTGGAGTTGACTGAACTTAAAATTTTAAGGCAGCCAGGTAACAAATTATTTTAAGTTGACTCAACAAATTGTTTTTTACAGTGTAGTAAATCAACATACCCGGTTGTGCTAGTACCTGTGCTAGTAAGGCAGAAATGTCTGAACATCACAAAGTCTCTATAATAATTGCATGTACAAATTAAATAAAGAAGAAGGATAGTTTAAAAGTCTACGGCCTGGTTTCACAGACAGGGCTTAGACTAAGCCAGGATTAGGCCATAGCTCAATTAGGACATTTAAGTAATTTTTATAAACATATCTAGAAAAAAACATTACTGGTGTGCATCTTGAGACAAAACTGGCAATGAATAGTTGCAAGTTTCTTTTAGTTAAAACAGCTCAGACTTACATTTTAGTCTAGGACTAGGCTTAAGCTTTGTCTGTGAAACTGGGGCTAGAGGTTTACGTGATCAAGTACAGGGTGTGCGGAAATACAAAAAAGACAAACATGATCTGTTTGGGCAGTGTTCGGACAGTCTTGTTCATAAATGCATGTCCTGACAGGTCTGCATTGAAAAAAGTGCAATGACTGGCTGTGTCTTTCTAAAACATTCAATCTATAGGTATGTTGTCTCACTGTTGCCATAATTTTGTTGGTGTGTATGAGGAATGAAGTAGAACTAGAACCTCAGAAGTATTCATTTTCTTTGTTTGCTCCTCAGTGACCTTTTCTGATGAATTCAGTTAACTAACCAGTTTTTCAGTTTGATCCGTCATCATAATGTGTTCTCATATCCGTTGAACCGTGGCTTTAAAAAAAATTGCACAACACAGTGAAAGTAAATGAGTGCCGTTAAAAGCCTCATATAAATTGCTTGCAAAAATTGCGCAAACTGCCTACATCTTTTATGCTTGACGGAGTATAGCCAGCTGCCAGAGTATTCACACTGTATACTTTTTGCAACAGTATTTCTAGTCTTTATCCTCTTGGGAACAAGTACGGGCAAAGGGTGTTTAAAGGGCCCCAAAAAATTCAATTAATAACTAAATGTAATAATGATAATAAAATAAACAAAGAAATAAATGATTTTTCTATTTCTTTTTGGCTTCAGTATTTATTTTAATTTTAATTTTTTACTTTATTTGTATTCTCATAAACTTTATTTTGTAATGCTGTCTCAAGTGCTTTGGGATAAAGCTAGCTTTCATTCTTTTTTTCAATAAACCAGCTGACTCTAAATCAGCTGTGGCCTTTGTTCATTGCATGCATGTATGCACACAGACGTTTGTAATTCTGGTTTTAAACAAGGTTGCATTATTTTAACTGCCTGCTCTGAAACACTTAGAAAACAAATTAAACAGACATTGAATTTTTTGAAGAAGGCTCTCTGCACCTAGTTTCAGGTTTAAGTGTTGCATGAGGTAAGACAATGGCTGTCTATTATTTACTATTCATGCTGGCTGCCATGCCAGTGAAAAACAATATAGGCCTACGCCTACTGAGTTCCCTAAATAACGATGAATTTGAAGTGAGTTGGCCTATATGATCATACACTGTCTAAATAACTATATCTGTTACATAATTCATCTGGTGTGTGTATGGGTTGTGAATTCTGTACAGTATGGGTTGTAAATTTAAGATTTTGTTAATCATTCTAGTGAGCGTTTGGATTTTAATTTAACGTTAATTGCCTTTAATTTAATGTATGGTCATGTGATTTTACGTGAACATGTCTGCCCCCATGAATCGCCTCAAATCATAAATAAAACAGCTTTTATTACGCTACTGAAATGACTAGATTCTACTTCTCATGTTTTTGATGTAAAACGGATTTTTTTCCTTCTGGGAATTTCTGTATGTTAGTTTTTTCCCAATTTTATAAACAAAAAAAATTATAAATGCAACTTTAAAAGAGAGGAAGAAAAAACTATGCAACCCACGGGTTTTCTTTTTGCTCACCATGGAAGGGGTGTTTCATACGGGAAGGAGGAAAGCAGACCAGCCGAGTCAACGCCCAAATGTAGCGCAACAGTTGAAAGTTGATGTTGCTAGGTGTGGTTCTGTGATATAAATACAACTGAAAACTCCCTTTCTGCTCGCTTGCTGTTCATTCGGTCTTGGTAAGTGGGGAACTGGGATTTTCTTTACTTCTACAAGTTATCTAGCTTCCGACAGTGCTGTCAGTTTTTTGTTAAATATATAGTTGTTGCATATTTATGCCAGCGTTGTTTTTACTTAAAAATAAGAATAAAAATGCAAAACGAGTTGCTACTAAAAGTTATGCAACAGTATTTCAAAACTTTGGACACTTTGAGCTATAAAATTCCACATCCTGGTTTTGTGAATTGTTTTGTCGCTTTCAGTATTTGGATGTATGACTTTGGATGTAGGTCCTGTAAGATTAATAGAAACTGCTAGAAAGCTTCCAGAAAACTATAATTCTGCGATTTTTCTAAAAGGATTCTGCTTTTTGATATACTGTATGTATAAACATATTCCAACATGTATTATAGGTTGAGCTGTTGAGTTCCAGGTGCCAAAATGTCAACCGTCAGTTCTTTTCTTCAGCAGCTTGTCTACCAGGGCATGCAAGATAACACAGTACAAGACATCACAGTAAGTTTGTTCAACTTTCTGGAAAATTTGAGCAGCACCAGACTGAATGAGTCAGCCACAGGAATGTACTCCGCTCCCCATTCTAGCACTTCGTCCTGTTAAAGGGCAGAAGCTTAAATATTTTGGTGTTTCCTTAGTAAAATTCACTTCTTGAATTTTTTTATTGAATAGACTTCTTACACTGGCCTGCTTTAAGTCAGTTTGTGATTATATGTAGATTATTTCTATATGATTTTAATAAGCGTCTCTTGTGTCTTTAGGAGGGGCAGGGCACAGTGAAACCTTTTGCTCAGTTTAATGCAGCTGCAGATGCAGCCGTCCTGGACAAGGCTATCAAGGCAAAAGGTAGGTATATGAAAGTTGAAGATGATTAAAACACATCTATATCTTTGCATTCTGTGTATATTGATAGAAGTTTTTGTTTTCAGGTGTGGATGAGGCCACGATCATTGACGTGCTGGTCCGCAGAAGCAATGCCCAGCGCCAGCAAATCAAGGCTGCTTACCAGCAATCTGCCAGCAAGGTATCACATTCACTGGACCTGAAATCTACACATTTTTACTGTCTCCCTCACCTAAATCACTTCTTCTCCTCTGTGCAGCCTCTGGATGTAGCCTTGAAAGCTGCTCTTAAAGGTGAGCTGGAAGATGTGGTTCTGGGCCTGTTGATGACTCCAGCTCAGTATGATGCCTTTATTCTCCATGGTGCCATGAAGGTAACATTACTTATAACTTCACATTTTTACTCTGAATTCAGTGGATATTGTAAAAAACTTCTCTTACACAAAAGATTCAACATGAGCTGTATAACTTTAAATATTTTTCTCTTCAGGGTTTGGGCACAGATGAAGATATACTTGTCGAGATTTTGGCCTCCAGGACCAATAAAGAGATCCGAGAGATTAAACAGGCTTACAAACAAGGTAATATTAATGCTAATGAGTGTCCGATCCGGATCCTGCAGGGCCAACGGCCTGCAGAATTTAGCCCCAACATGCCTCAACACACCCACCTGGAAGTTCCTAGAAATCTTGAAGCTCTTGCTTAGCTGGTTTAGGTGTGTTTAATTAGGGTTGGAGCTAAACTCTGCAGGACAGTGCTCCCCCCAAGAGATACTTGTCATTTGTGAAAGCAGTATATATGAAAATTGAATGATTGACTTCTGTTTATAGACTATAAGAAGGATCTGGACGCAGCGATCAAGTCTGAGACAAGTGGAGACTTCAGAAATGCCCTGCTTTCTCTCTGCAAGGTTGGCTTTGGTCATACAGTGTTTCTCAATTCTGCCCCTCCCATTGCTGCATGTTTTGGATGTCTTCTCGAACACATCTGATTCTGCAGCTTTGCTGGCACAAAGTGCTTTGGTTCATTGTTAAACTTTTTATTTGAATTTACAGGGTACCAGAAGTGAAGACAGGGATGTGCAAGAGGAATTGGCTGACAAAGATGCCAGGGTAATTAAACGTGTATTGTGTATATGTGGTTGGTCATTGTATGTGCATGTCTTTTGACCTCTGATTTTGCCTGTAGGCTTTGTATGACGCAGGAGAGAAAAGGAAAGGCACAGACTGTGCCATGTTCATTGACATCCTGACCTCACGCAGTCCTTCTCACCTGAGAAGAGGTATGGTTGACTTCCTCCACCTCCTTAAGTTGTGCAATTTTCTTCTAATCCACTTTGTGGATGATAGTAATGTCATTTTTGCTTTATATTTAGTTTTTCAGCTTTACTCCAAGTACAGTAAAGTGGATGTCGCAAAAGCCCTTGATATGGAGTTGAAGGGTGATATTGAGAACTGCTTGATTTCTGTTGGTGAGGCACTGAAACCTTAATATCTATAGCATGTCTATAGCATTGCATACTGCATTTTAAAATGGTATAATATGCAATAAGTTTACTACAAACTTTTCTTTGAATTGCCGCAGATGCTCTTATCATACCTTTTAAGACCTGCATTATTTTCTTACAGTATGATAAGAATGCTACTTTAATGTTTCTTTTTACTGTGTGCAATAATATGACAAGAATGTTATTTTAAGCTCTGAGCAGTGAAACCGAAGCTGGCCTTTGCATGAGATTTTCAAAATAAATATTTTCATGTTTTCTCATCACTGTGTCTCATCTTTTCAACAGTGAAATGCGCTGGAAACAAATCTGCATTCTTTGCTGACAAACTAAATCAGGCAATGAAGGCAAGTGTAACTGGCAGTCTAATGGATCCATTTAAAATCTAAAACGATATGACAACTGTTTTACATGTGTGACTTTGTGTTTTCACAGGGCTCTGGTTATAAAGGCAAGATCTTGACCAGAATATTGGTGAGCCGCTCTGAGATTGACTTGGCCAACATCAAGCAAGAGTACAAGAAAACATTTTCCAAGAGCCTCTATCTGGACATCCAGGTAAATAAAACTCAGTTTGCAAATTACACTCAGTACATGAAAACAAATTAATAAGTGCTATACTTTGGTCCTGTCCTGTATAGATTCAACTGGTAAAGATTGTGTTTTGTTTGTTTTAGGATGACACCAAAGGAGACTATGAGAAGATCCTGCTAGCCTTGTGTGGCAATTAATTGGTGTCAGTAATGAATGTATACAGATGAAGACCCACCAACTATCAATATATGAACTATACACCATATATAAGCAACTGTAATAGGGTAGAAATAAAAAAAAACATTTTTGATAAATAAAAACTTGACTAAATGTATATGTCTGTGTAAATTTATGCAAAGCTTCCAAAGTGGTATGGTGCATCTATTAATTTTTAAAGTCATGTTGACTCTGAAAAACAAATAAAAAACATGCTCAAAATGGAAGTTTAATGACTGTGGTCATCGATATGAAGGGAATCAGATAAGCACAAATGTGACCCTGGACCACAAACCCAGTCATAATGGTAATTTTTTTTTTAATTTAAGCTGAATAAATAAGCTTTCCATTGATGTGTGGTTTGTTAGGATATTGAGAAATATTAGGAGTTTGACTAAATATTGAGAAAATCGTCTTTAAAGCTGTCTAAATTAAGTTCTTAGCAATGCATATTACAAACTAAAAATTAAGTTTTGATATATTTATAGTAGGAAATTCACAAAATATTTTCATGGAATATTATCTTTACTTAATATCGTCATGATTTTTTGGCATAAAAGAAAAATCAATAATTTTTTACGAATGCAATGTCTTTTTGGCTATTGCTACAAATATACCTGTGCTACTTCAGACTGGTCTTGTGGTCCAGGGTCACAAATAGACACTAAGATTTGTACTGTTTGGACATGAGGCTCTAATTCATAAACCAGGGGGGTCCAGAAGGTTCTGCAAAGTGTGTCAGTCTAAGGAACAGTCTAAGGATTTGCTGGCTTAATATTAACTGTAAAAAATGGTCAGTTGTAAAAGTAAACGGTATCATAATGACCATTTGAATCAAATAAAAGCTATATTTCTTTTGGATTAGGATGCTTTTATGTTAAGTTAATAAAAAAAACCCCTGCAACATGGTTTATGCACTTATCTGCAGTATATAGGAAACTATTACCACAGAAGGCTGAAGATGGCAATTACACAAAAGGTTGAAGACAAATTACAGCCTAGATTGTGTCAGAAACATGTTGGGCTGGAACAATGGGAGTGGTAGGAAAAGAGATAAAAGTTAACGATAAAAAAACAGGGCGTGATATTTTTACATTCCTCATATTCCATGATGACCTAGACTTCCTGTCATTAATGTCCTACGCTGCAGTACCGTTGTTATGACGGGAGGCGCTGTTGATTTATTGGCTGTGAGCGCAGCTATGTTGATTGGTTGAAAGAGTGCGTCACGTCAGGCGCTCCCGCGGAAGTACCGAAGATTGGAAAATAGAGGTTATGCTGCATCGAGCACGGCAGGTGAAGGAGACATTTACCTGTAAATACAGTAATCCAGTAAGATGTTTTCTGTGCATTGTATTATTTGTGCATTTCAGTTAGCATAGTTTCTGTTTCATAATCCTGTCTCCCACAGGCAGAGCATATGTTGTGACAGTATGTGACAGTATCCAATCTTCATACTTTGATAATGCCTTGTTTGCATATTTAAACTGTATTTCTGAAAGATTTTCACCTGTGCTGTCGTGTCTAACTTACAGTTGTGGTCAAAAGTTTACATACATCGTGCAGAATCTGCAAATGTTAATTATTTTACCAAAATAAGACGGATCATACAAAATGCATGTTATTTTTTATTTAGTACTGACCTGAATAAGATATTTCACATAAAAGATGTTTACAAGTAGTCCACAAGAGAAAATAATGGTTGAATTTATAAAAATGGCCTTGTTCAAAAGTTTACATATGCTTGATTCTTAATACTGTGTTGTTACCTGAATGATTTTTTTGTTTAGTGATAGTCGTTCATGAGTCCCTTGTGTGCCCTGAACAGTTAAACCTCCTGCTGTTCTTCAGAAAAATCCTTCAGGTCCCACAAATTCTTTGGTTTTTCAGCATTTTTGTGTATTTGAACCCTTTTCAACAATGACTGTATGATGTAAACTTTTGACCTCAACTGTATATTGACAAGTCCATGTAAAACACTCTACTTGTGTTGCTTACAGAGTACAGCCATGAGCTGAGGCTCCCCAAACCCGCCTTTCTTAATGATGAACGACAAGTTGGTGTTCCTGGGTCTCCTTTATTTCATCCAGGGCATTCCTTATGGCCTGCAGTCGTCTTTGCTCCCGGTGTACCTGCGCGGCGCCGGCCACTCCCTCACCCGCATCAGCCTCACCAAAATCCTCTATTTCCCCTGGGTGCTTAAGGTACTCTGGGCCCCTCTGGTGGACCGGACTGGCACCAAGCGCTGCTGGTTAGTGGGTACAGTGGCTGGTCTGGCCCTCACCTGTTTGGTGAGCGCTACCATCTCACCTGATGTTCAGTACATGGGCGTAGCGGGCTCACTGCTTGCTATGAACATGCTGGCATCAGTGCAGGACATTGCGGTGGATGGGGCGGCCGTGCGGCTGCTCAGGGGTCAGGGGGAGCTGGGTCTAGGGAACACCGTGCAGGTGGTGGGGTACAAAGCTGGATCTGTGTTTGCTGGAGGAGGGCTCCTGGCTGTGATTGATGTTGCAGGCTGGGGCTGGATGTTCGCACTGCTCGCCTGCGTGTACGGCGGTGTTGCTCTCTTCGTGTGGGGCGCCCCAGTGTTGGATGGAGAGTCGACACGGGGACAGGGAGAAGGACGGAGAGGGTCGAAGGATGTGATGCAGCCGTGGAAGGTGTGGAGGAAGCTTTTGTCTGTGCCAGGAACCCCATGGACGATGTTCTATGTTCTCACTTATAAGCTAGGTAAGATATTTGTCTTAATTGAACATCAGATGGATTGATTTAAATGATTTGGATCTCAAAGTACATTTACATTTCTCTCTAATTTGTTGGATAAGTTTACACACACCTATTGTTTTGTATTTGTCTACTTAATTCATACGGATAAATAAAGGTGAAGTGCCGGTTCTTCATCACCAGACAGAACTGCTAAATAATTTATTAATTTATAATAAATTAATAATTAATTTTATTTATAAAGTTAATAATAAATTAATACATAAATTAAGTTATAAGTTTAATAATATAATTATTATTAATCTGTGTGTGTGTGTGTATACACTACCAGTCAAAAGTTTTTGAACAGTAAGATTTTTAATGTTTTTAAAGAAGCCTCTTCTCCTCACTAAGCCTGCATTTATTTGATCCAAAATACAGCAAAATCAGTAATTTTGTCAAATATTTTTGCTATTTAAAATAACTACTTTCTATTTGAATATATTTTAAAATGTAATTTATTCCTATGATCCATGCTAAATTTTCACCATCATTACTCCTCCTGTCACATAATCCTCCAGAAATCATTCTAATATGCTGATTTTCTGTTCAAGAAACATTTTTTATTATTATAATCAATATTTAAAACAGTTGAGTACATTATTCTAGGATTATTTGATGAATAGAAAGATCCAAAGATCAGCATTTATCTGAAATATAAAGCTTTTGTAACATTATACACTATACCGTTCAAATACTTGGAGTCAGAATAATATTTTTATTTTGGACTAAAGTTATAGAAATTACTATTATACTAATAATATTAGCAAGGATGCTTTAAATTGATCAAAAGTGATGATAAAAGACATTTTAAAAGACAAAAGATAAATGCTGTTCTGAACTCTCTATTCATCAAAGAAACCAGAAAAAATTCCACTCAGCTGTTCTCATCATAATAATAATAATAACAAATGTTTTTTGAGCAGCAAATCAGAATATTAGAATGATTTCTGAAGGTGACTGGAATAAGGATGCTAGAAATTAAGCATTGAAATCACAGAAATAAATTACATTTTAAAATATATTCAAATAAAAAGCAGTTATTTTAAATAGTAAAAATATTTACTATATATATTTCAATATTTTACTGTTTTTGCTGTACTTTGAATCAAATAAATGCAGGCTTGGTGAACAGAAGAAACTTCTTTAAAAAACATTCAAAATCTTACTGTCTAAAAACTTTTGGTATATAATTCCTTATGTTATTATACCCGACCCCCCCTTCCCCCTCCAGTTCTTTCCTTCTTTACCATTACTGACCAATCAACTTGAAACAAAGTTATAGCAATATGTTGTTTTACCACAAGATGGCAGTCTTACCCTTTGCATGCTTACTGTCACACTATTCTCAAAGACTTTGAAGCTGTTAAACATCAGGAAACCAAACACAGTTTGGTCACCCAGTTCAGTTCAGAATGTCTGTACTGGAACTAATATTGAAATCTTTCATTTAAATTTACACCAGCGTTTAACCATGAAGACTAACTTTTGTCTCACAATCTGAATCAGAAATATAGACATAAATAGCTGCTAATGAATCACTTTCAATGAGCTGAATGTGGTGTTTGGCACCAGAAGGGGATTATGTCCGGATTAGAGTCTCTTTGTGTCTGTGGTATTTTCATTCAAAACTGAATTTAGAAATATGTGCTGCACTGTTTATGTCAAAGTATTTTGTTTGCGTCGCTTCATTTGAATGTAATATTTTGTTTAGAACGGTTTAATCAGAAAACCAAGCTTTGTGTGTCATGTGTATGTGTCTCTGGCAAAGAGAGAGAAGTGGGACTGTAATCGGATGAGCCTCAGCAGACGAAAGCAGACAGGACAAGCGGCAGCCCCCCTCTTAATCTGTCTTATAAGGTTTCTCCCCCGATCATCATCATAATCACTATTAAACAGCACTTTGGATGACTCAAACTAGTTTACTAATGTACTGGCATCTTAAAAGTGTGATGGTAAACTGCAAAACACAAATTTCTTAATCAGTATTTGTGCCTTGCTTTTCAGTGAAGACATATAAACATCTTTAAAATAAGATACATTTTCTTAAAACTGATTTGCATATGACATTAATACTTGTTTTAGACAATATGTCCTGAATTAAGTTTATTTTTATTTATTTTTTTATTTTTTTAACCTCATTAGCATTTTTTAGCATAAATATAACAGTACTTTTTGCAGTTCATATTTAAAGTCAAAAACAAAAACAGAAAAAAAAAACTATTTGCCAGTGGGATAAGAAAATAATCTTTCAAAAAAAAAAAATATCAGATTTATTCTCTAAAAACAAGCCTTCATATTTTGTGCTGTTTTGTTTCTTAAGTAAATTTATTTAAGTTTGTTCAAATATTAAGTCTGTATGTGCTTAGAATCCACCATGTCTTTATGTGGTCGGTTGCATAAATAAATAAATAAATTAATTAATAGGAATTCATAAATAAAATCATACATTAATAGGAATGATAAATAAATAGAAAGTCATAAACAAATAGAAATTCACAAACTAAAGTCCCCTGTTATTTACTTTAATAATATTTAACTTACTTTCAAACTTTAATAATACTTTATTTACTTTTATAAGTTTTAATACAATGTTTATTGGATTGTAGAATAATGTAAGTGTCATACTAAAATAAATAAATAAAAATAGAAATCATAAATAAATAGGAATTCACAAACTGAAGTCCCCTGTTAGTTACTTTAGTAATATTTAACTTACTTTCAAACTTTAATAATACTTTATTTACTTTTATAAGTTTAAAAACAATGTTTATTGGATTGTAGAATAATATGTGTCTTACTAAAATGAATGAATAAATAAATAAATAAATAGAAATCATAAATAAATAGGAATTCAAAAACTAAAGTCCTCTGTTATTTGCTTGAATAATATTTAACTTACTTTCAAACTTTAATAATACTTCATTTACTTTTGTTATTTTAATACAACGATTATTGGATTGTAGAATAATGTAATAATAATAATGTCTTACTAAGATGATAAATCAATCGCACATTGTACGAAACGTCATTGTCATTTCGTGCCCCTATTGCATCACAGGTTGTTACCAAAATGTGTTATATATAGGTTCTCTCAGCCCAAGCGTCGATAAAGGGTGATGGGGGGGAACAGTTGTGGGATGGAGGGGGCTGGGATTGGGCCAGACGTGGAGCTTCCCTGGGAAGAGTCCAGCTGGAGGCGGGAGTGTGCTTATTGGGGGTTAAAGTTGGATCTCTATGGGAGTAGAAAGCCACTTTTGCTCTGTCTTTCACTCTCCTATCCAACTATATATACACCTAACACACACTCACACACACACATAGATGCATGTATATCGCCTGATGCTGCCCTCCCTCTGTCCCGCACAGCAGGGGTCAGGGAACGGAGGGGCATGTAGGGGGGATGGAGGGGTGACGCGAGCAGGAGGCAAATATTTTCCAGAGGGAACGCAGAGGACTGCAGGGGGGATGAATTAATGAACACCCACCACATGGTCAACTATGAGAGAGAGTGAAAGAGAGCGAGCGAGAGAGATGGTGGGGTGCAGGGGGCGTCGGGTACGATGAGAAAGCGCGTGAATAGAGAGCAATGGAGAACGCTGAATTCCAAGAAAGAAGATGAGTAAAGTATGTGATGCCTTTTAGTTGACCTACATTGTTTTTCCATTGTCTGGACCTTTGTGTAACTCGGGTGTGAACATTAAAAAGCATTCTGTTTAGATATGTGAGCTTACACTACATCACACTCTGAATAGGATGCGTCTCTGTTCCCTATCCATACCACTGTATCTTCGCTCGCATTCACATAGCTAACGGTGCAAGTGATAGTTCTCCATGCTTTTGTTTCGTCCAAACAATTATGTCATTGTGTCCCAGAATGTAAAGGGAATAACCTAGACCTTTGCTGATTATAACCTCAGAGGTCCGTAGAGACTTGGTTCACAGCTTGTCGTTGGTTGAGGAGCATTTACAATGGAGTTGTGTGACCTGCTCAGGTACACACAGATGCAGATACACACGGCACAGTGACCTATATGAACTGGGAAGGGCCCAGGTTCCTCAGGCTGTTCCCATGCTGAAGACTCTGGGGACTTTGAGATGTATCGTACTGCTGGTTTTAGTCAGCATCTCACACTCGTTGGCTCTCACACACTTTTGAGGTGGTGTTTCACTGAATTGCATCCTCGTGTTGTTCCAAAGCTGAATGGCTTTCTATCTTTTGTGGAACACAAAAGATGAATATTTGAAGAATATTCTGGACTTTCTGTTTAATGCAATAAAAGTAACTGATGACTGGAGCTGTAAGGCTTTAAATTTTAAATATATTGTCCTTATGATAAGGTATTAAGTTAAATTATATATAGTTGTGCATAGGGATCATCCACTGTATTGCAAGTCTTTTGAAGCCATATGTGCCACAAAACTAGTCTTTGAGATTTATACTTCATCTGAAAGCTGAATAAATATGCAAAAAAACAAAATCGAAATATTGAGAAAATCACCTTTAAAGTTGTCCAAATGAAGTTCTTAGCAATGCATATTACTAATCAAAAATTAAGTGCGACTTTAGGGTTACATGTAATACTGTGAAAAACAGACTGAAATCTAATTCATTATTTACTGAAATTCTTGATTGTCTTGTTGTTCAGGGTTTGTGAGAATGGTGATATCTGCTATATTTGTGAAATTGAGTTAGACATTTCCAGTGAATCAGTTCCAGTGATCTCAGTGATTTGTCCAAGAATTACACTGATTTGTTTCTCAGATTTAACTCACTGACTCACTGACAACTTACTGGAAGTGGAATCTGTAAATAATCACTTACATTTTAGTCTGTTCATCACACCAAACTATTATAAATTATGTGAACTATTGATACTTCACGGTGCTTTTGTTTTCTTTTTGAGACTTAAAAGCTTCTGTCCTTATTCGTTGTAACTGCATGTAAAGAATTGTATATTCATAAAAACGGCTCTTTTGGTTAGACAGAAAAATTAAGTCATACCGTTTGGAACAACATGAGAATGGGTATGCAATGGTTTTTGTTTTAGCTTGAACAGTTCTTTATTAGGAACTTAACAGAATTCCTTTTTTAGGAAATGCAGTGGCAGAAACTTAAAGGCATAGTTCACCCAAAAATAAAAATTCTGTCATTAATTACCCACACTCATGTCGTTCCAAACCTGTAAGACCTTTATTCATCTTTGGAACACAAATTAAGATATTTTGTATAAATCCAAGAGCTCGCTGACCCTGCATAGACAGCAAAGCAACTATTACGTTCAAGGCCCAGAAAGGTAGTAAGGACATCATTAAAATAGTCCATGTGACATCAGTGGTTCAACTGTAATTTTGTGAAGTAACAAGAATACTTTTTGTGTACTTCCGTACTTTTTGAATACTAATTTCTTCTCTATCACGATGCATGCGTGTGGTGCTGCTGACACAGGATTCTGATGTAGAACGTCCATCTCTCTTAGTTTATCGTCTGTATATTCTGTTTCAAATAAGTAAGGATGGGCAAAAAATTGCAAGTCATCCTCTCTGTTGAAATCTTCAGACATGTTTACAAAGACTGTTTTATGTTCAGTCTGCTTTTACACCTGTGTCAGCAGCACCACACGTATGTGTCGTGGTACTCTTGTGAACGTATGGCTGAGACTGAATCCTAAGAGAAGACATTGTTGAATAATGAATAATGATGTCACATGGACTATTTTAATGGCATCCTTACTTCCTTTCTGGGCCTTGAGCATGTGTTGCAATGATGTCTATGCAGGGCCAGAAAGCTCTCTTATTTCATCAAAAATATTGTAATTTGTGTTCTGAAGATGAATGAAGGTCTTACAGGTTTGGAATGACATAAGGGTGAATAATTAATGACAGAATTTTCATTATTGGGTGAACTATCCCTTTAAAAATAAGTTTCAAATCTTACATCCGGTGAACTTCTCAATCAGTACCACACAGTTGTAGTGTAGTTCATTACCTATTCACTGTCACAAACATTCTGTCTCATCCTGAATCTGTTGTCCATTTTTGCCTTCATCTGTTCCCCATTATCTATCGTTGTTAACCAAAGTGAACTGATACAGCATCTCTCCCCACTGTCTCTCTCTCTCACTCCCTCTTTCTCCTCCCCGTGCCTCCCCTCTTCTGCTTCCCTCCACTGTGTTTTTGTGGATGTCTAATGAAATCCCCTGTGAAATGGACAATTGTTGCTCTGAGATTATTTATAGACATAAATAAGCAGCCTTGTTGTTTGTTTTCAATCCCTGCTTAAAAAATAATTAGTTTGAAGCAGCATAGGAGAAAAAAAAGACGCAGAAGAGGCAGAATGCTGAAGCGCATGTTATAGCTGCGCATATGGGACGATCAGCAGCATCTGAACTGTTCAATGATCATCTTTGGTGTTTTGTATATATTTACACTACCATGTTGATACAATGTACACTATTTGTTCTGCAGTATTCCCTTTACATAAATTTTCAGCTGTATTTATTATGGCATTTTAGTGGGAATCCAGATTCATACTGTCTTTCTATAATGTAAATGGCCTTTGTGGTTCTACCTGTGGTTACTATGATCTTCAAATAAATTATGGTTATGCTGGAACTGTGCTATGTTTTTTCAAGTATTAGGCTATAATTGACTCTTTTGATATTATGCCACTTTAAAGGGGTCATCGGATGCTAAGTTCACTTTTACATGTTGTTTGAACATTAATGTGTGTTGGCAGTGTATGTACAAATCTACCCTATAATGATAAAAATCTATGCAGTGGTTTTTAATTAATCTGTAAAAATAATATTCCCTTTTTCAAATTGAGCCATTCTCAGATGCCTGTAGTTGTGGCGTCACACTGACAGAGGCCGCTCCCACGATAGTTGATTGACATGAGCGTCTTACCTCAGATCAGCTGTAACAGTCCGCCCTCTTTGTTTTGATGCCAGAGCAGGGATGTAAGTTAGACAAGAATATCTCCAATTGAGCATTTGAGGTGTTGTGTTGCTGGATGTAATAATGAACATAGTGGTCGTCATTTACTCCCGACATCTGAGCCGCTGAAGATGCAGTAGATTACATTTGTTTGTGAATGGAATGCGCCTCCCGATCTACATAAATGCGTCTATGTTCGCGCAAATCATTCATGATCCAGCTTCACTTACAGCAGATGTGAGTATAAGGGTTTTTTATGAATCTTTGTGATCGCCTTTCCTAATAATGTGCTAGTTAGCAAGTTTAGCGGCTAAACATGGCTAAATGCAGCTAAAGTAAACAGGCTCGTCTATCCACAGAGAGAAGAGAGGGGCGGGGCGAGCAGAGCTCATTTGGCACAAAGCAGCCTCGACCAGAATGAGATGCATTCTTTTTGCAGAGCTGATTTTGACAAGGTGAAAAGGGTGTTGTTTTACACAACCATTGAGAATTTTTAACCAAAGTATATTATAGACTTTTCATTAAGACCCTAAAGAATCATATGAACTTGTGGAAAATGGGCATCTGATGACCCCTTTAAAATGATAAGATTCTATCTGACTGTTTTGTTGAGTTATTCACATATTCTTATTGGTGACAACTTAGATTATGTGATGTTTCTTTTGTAAGATGTGTATAAATTTGGCCTAAAACTGGTTCTATCTACAGAAGTCTATGGAACACAAAAAATTTGAAGCTCAGTATCTCAAAAGTGCCTTATAAGAACCTTATAATTCTAAGGCGGCGATTAGTCAACAAGCAGTTTTTAATGCTTTTTGTGCCCACTGCAAAGTGAATGTGACTTGTATGTGTTCATCCTTATATAAAACAGCATCCTTAGGACCTGGGTGGCATAGCTGCCTTATATGAAGAAAAGATGTGCTGAATGTGAAAAACGAGTCCCATTGTTCATTGTTGCCACCACATTACAGACTTTACAACATCCTTTACAAATTTAGTTCTACTGTCAGGCTCAATCCCCCACAAAGAAAGCGATGTCAAAGCGCTCACGTGGCGCTGTCAGCGACCGTAGCAGAACTCCGACAGAAGCGTCTGATTTTTGATTTGATTTTCTGTTTTTGTTTCTCACCGGTTTCATCCCGGGGACCCCGGAAGCGCAGTATCTTTTTGACGGCGGTCTCAGAGCTGTCAGTCAGCGGGCTGTCTCGCTGTCGAACTGAAGGCAGACTCCATAAATAATGACAATGCCGTTAAATAATACACGGCGGCGGGTTAGCGAGGCCTCTGTGCACCCGCTATCATGCAGCGACGCAGGACTCTGTGCAGTCTAACGGCAGCATTTTCATGGCAGCTTTTGTTTTTGTCACATTCGTCTTTAAGTGACAAACTCTTAGAAAAAGAATGACTGGAAGGCAATCCAGGATCTGATCCTTTAAGGACTAAAGTGCGAAAAAAAACATGGCCTCTGCTCAGGTTATCTCTGTTTTCCATTCTCAGATAACAAGTGTTTTGTTTTGACTAAGTTTGTGTTGTGTTCCGTGGATATTATCAGGAGTTTAACACCAGTTTTGAGAAAAGTCTGATGCAATGTGATAAGAATCCAGCACGTTTTCAATAATCCGGTCAATTTTCTTGGCCTTTTTGTTCTCTCTATCTGAAGTTCAGAGAAAAGAGCATTTACAATCGTTGAGCTGCGCTGATGTAATCCTATATTTTCTGTTCAGGTGAACAGGGGGCTATCACCATGTTTCCTCTCTTCCTGCTGGACCACCACATGACAGCCAGAGAGCTCGGGGTGTGGAACGGGGTGGTAGCCATGGCGTTTTCCATCTGCGGCTCATCAATCGGGGGCTTCTTGCTCTCTCAATGCAGGTAGGGAGCGTGTTTTGTGTTTTTTTTTTTTTAATAAAACGATGGTGAAACTAAGTAAGTTCTAGCTGCAACAGCCTTTCCAGCCAAGTCACGCTTTGCCATTAATGTTGCAGGAATGGTGTAGGAAGACTTTGTTCTTTGGATTTCTCCTTACACCTTTTTCAATGCCCCCTCTTGCTTTATCGGTTTCTGCAGCCCACCATCTCTCTGTGAAAGAAACGCGGCCCTTTTCTTTTTCTCACTGTTTTCTCACTATATCTCTCCACCCATCTCGGCCTCAGGCGCGAAAGGAGGAGAGAGAAAGAGATAGAGAGTGTGTGTGAGAGATAGAAAGAGAGATAGTAATGGAAGTAAACACAGCCTTTTGTGAGAGTTGAGAGTAAAACAGGCTCAGGTGTGAGCTAAAAGGCCTTTAGGATGCATAAGGTTGGTCCGCTTGAATAGAGATATACTTGTTGCTGATACGTTGCCCTTGTCTACTGACCTGAGACCGGTTTTTAACAGTTATGTCTTGTAATAGTTAAGATAGGAGTTCGGTTGCCTAAACCGTTCCAGGAGCGGCGCTTCCTCGAGCGGTATTGACTCGTTGGCCCACACACCTGTTAGTGCGCTTAAAAAAAGGCACGAGGAAGAGGATTTTGGAGAAAGACATCTGCTGAGGTTCTGTCTTTATTTCATTCCAGACTTGAGGGCAGACATCCAGTCATGTATCAGAGTTTGAAGTGAATCGATACTCTTCATACTGGACGTGTGCCATTTTCTCCAGGATGGTTTGCTTTGCCTTATGGCATCATGAAACAACATGCATTTTAATGCAGTTTTACAAACCACTGGAATGCATTACATGAGCTTCTGCGCTTGACGCTTTGACGCTGGTGTATATGTTAGTTCAAATGATGTAATGTTGGTCTATTAAAAGACTGAGAGTAACGTCACCCTTAATCTGCTGTCTCTGTAACCTGTAATTCTCAAACCATCTAAAGTGAGGTGATGCAAACATATCATTTGATCCGGAAAGCAGATTGATTTCATGACCACAGATCAATTTTCTTTGTTGATAGACACTATTTTTTGTTTTTTTTTTGGAAAGAAACGTTTACTTCTATTCAGCAAATATGCATACAAATGATCAAACGAGACAGTAAACACATTTATAATGTTAAAAAAAATTTGAGACAGACAAGTCTTAAACCTAGTCCCAGACTAAAATGTAAGTCTAAGCTTTTTCAACTGAAAGAAGTTTGGACTGATTTTGAAGTATGTCATTGCCCTTGTTTCGTCTCAAGATGCACACCAGTAATGTTTTTTGTCTAAGGCATGTTTATAAAAATTACTTTAATGTCCTAATAAATTGAGCTATGGCCTAATCATGGCTTAGTCTAAACCCTGTTTGTGAAACCAGCCCAAAATGTTTTAAAATGTTAAGCAGCACAACTCTTTTTAACACTGATAATAACAAGAAAGCAGCAAATCAGCATATCAGAATGATTGATTTATGAAAGCTCACGTGACACTGACAACTTGAGTGTTCTATTTAAAATATGTTGAAATGTTTTTTATGATATTATTATTGTATAATAAATTATGAGAGTATTTCACAATATTACTATTTTTGCTGTATTGTTAATCAAATAAATGCAGACTTTAAATGCGGTTTATAAATCTTACTGAGCCCAAACCTTTCAAAAGCAGTGTTTGGCATTATGATTATGATTATAATTACTATTGTAAAAAAAACAAACAGTTTTTGTTCTGCACTGAGAATAGCTAAGGTGTCTGTAAACTAAAAAAGTGACAGATAGGGCCCTATGAAATCCGTTTTATTTTTTTTCTCAAATTCAGTTGTTTCCATTTTACTTTTTCTGGTTTCTGTTTTTTTCTGTTTTAATTTTTCTAGAGTCTGTTTTAATAGATAAATTAACAAATATTCATTGAAAAGCATTTCTAATGAATTAAAATCATGAAACTTAAACGAGTTAACAGCAATTTATTAAAAGTTTAACAAAAAATACATTTTACAGGGCATATGAAAATAACATTTTTTATGAATACATTTTTTTAAATCGAATTTAGTTGTTTTTTTTGTTTTTTTTACCAAATTCTGTGTGTTTCCAGTAATTTTCTGGATTCCATTTTAGTGGTTTCATTAAACTCTAATTAATTGATTTTATAAAAATATATATTATTATTTTGTTTTATTAGTATTTATTTATTTTCAGAAATACTGTGTTGTGTATTTACATTTTTCTGGTAACTACTTTTTCTGGTAAATATTCCTTAAAAAAATATGTTTTAATAATAATTTTATCAGTAGCAGTAGTAGTACTATCATTACATTAATATATTTCTGTCACAGTTTCTCTAAGTTAAATTGAACTTTAATTTTGAGGGGTTGCTGTAATGTTTGTATACGATAGGACAATAGTTTTTCTTAAAAGAAACAGTAAAATGCTCATGAAGTGACTCTTAGAGCAGTTTTAGAGATTTTGTTCATATACTCATATAGCCCTGTTTGCACCTTAATGTTCACAGACAATAATCTATATCACCTTTTAATTTAAGTGTACTAACCATTCATTCATCCTAAATTTGGAAAATTCTGTGAAATTCTGTGTTATACAGTAAATTCCATTTTTATGACTGGATTCTGCTATTCTCTCCGTGTTTACCACATGTGGAAATCATAGGGAAATCAAAATGTGCATCACACGTACTTCTCCTATCACTGTTATTCTCTGTGATCATTAAATAGACAATGCAAAATATTCAATTAAACAAACAAACAAAGGCTCTTTTCTAAACCAGCATTTAATTAATGTTACAAGAGGTCTAGTCTTTAACTTTCCTTATGAACATAAATCAACATGCCTTCAAAATACCACGTGAGTGGGACAGACGTACAGAAAAATATCTGCTCAAATTTTCTTACCTCTCCTTCTCTCCCTTTGCCTTTTTCACTAATGTCTCTCTCTCTCTCTGTCCCTTCATCTTTTTTCCTTTTTTTCCCCCCGTTTTCTCTTTTGGTCTCTCTCTCCCTCTCTATGCTAAAGGCAGTGTTAGTGAATGGGGAGGAATGTAAAGTTTCACACGCAGGGGGCTCGTTCATTCGACACAGTCGTGCATTCAGGCCTTGCTTCCCACAGATTGGGTTTCTGCCGTTGTCTGTTCAGGGCCACTAAAAGCTAATTTGGACACTTATCCCGGCCCCATCTGAAACGCTTGAGTGGCCAAAAACTGACCCCCATACACTGATCGCCATCAGCAATCTGAGAGTACGAATCTTATCGGGCCTAACTGCTCGTGTGATACGCCTGTTTTAGACTCGTTTTCGATCTCTCGCACCCTTCTCTCTCTCTCTCTCTTGCTCGTTTTCCTCTTTAAGACTGTCTGTCTTTCTTACAGCTCTCTTTCTCTCCTCTCATCTGAGTGAAATATGAAAGAGTGTTATTGAGTGGATGCAGGGAGGGTGTTTGCATGAGAATGATGGCAGATTGGCTTTCTGTCTGACCGGCTGCTGTTGTTGACTGGGTACATCTAGATCTAAAAGGCTGGTTTAAGATGACAGACGATTCCTTACTGCTCTCTTAAAGTCCAGTTGACCTTTACCCGCATCTCCATCTCTCTTTCTCGACTCGCTTTCTCTGTCAGATGCCTCAGAGTCTATTCACATGGAAAGGACGTTTATGTAAAGACACAATTTTTACCTGAGGAATGAGTCTAATTTTTATGCAACAGATTTTTAAACTAACAGATACTGTCACCAGAGCTTAACCTGATGTGAAATTATGTTAACTGTTAAATGCATTACTGATTGACAGCAATATTAGTTGTGAAAAGCAACACCGCAGAAGCCCTGTGTTTGATTGACAGGGCCCTCCGGGTGTTCTGATTGGAGCTGGGAGAAATTGAGGTGTGTGATGGTCACTAATTAGCAGGGGGTTAATCATCCCGTGGCTGTGGATCTTGTTGCGTTATTGATTATGTCGTGAAGGAAGTTCCCCTGAGGGATTCTTAACTGTTAATAGAGAATCAATTTGAGTGTGTAAGCAAACACACTACATGTAAGCATGTGTACAGAAGTGTGGCAGTCCTGTGTGTTTGACCCTCATTAATGTCCTGTAATGACTGATCTGTAAATTAATAGCCTTTAGTTCACTGTACTATATAGTTTGTCTTGTTGATGTTATATTATATTGCACAACCATTCAAAATATTGAGGTTGGTTAGAAATCCCTAATGCTCCACTAAGTCTGCATTTGAGCAAAAATCTAGAAAAAGCAGTAATTTTGAGAAATATTATTACAATTTATAATAACTTTTTTTTTATTTTAAGATATTTTAAAGGTAGAGTTCACCCAAAAGTGAAAACTCTGTCACTAATTACACATGTCAGTCCTTCGTTCATCTTCAGAACACAAATTAAGATATTTTTAATGAAATCCAAGAGCTTTCTGACCCTACATAGATAGTAGAGCTGCACGATTAATCATTAAAAGATCGCAATCTTGATTCAAACACCCACGTGATCTCCTGTCTATTAAACTGTTGCAAAAAAAGTCTTACCAGAACTTTCAAATCTGTGTTCACACTGCCTCTGACACAGAGACCAGAAACAGCTTCACAAACAATCTTTTCAACTGTGCAGTATTATTTCTGTCTTATAGTCATTCATGTTATCACAGAAATACTGCGATTAAAGGTCATAGTTCGGATATAAACATTGATGTCTATAGAAGCCATCAGAATAGAGCAAGTCATATTGTCGATTGCATTGTATCGACACTAGGTGGAAACAAGTAACTGTTAAACAATGTATTTGTCATTGAATCATTCATTCAAGAGATTTGTTAAAAAATGCTGATTCGTTTAGGAATGAAACAAATAAAGTATTTATGAGTGAGTCATTGAATCATTCATCCAAACCACATTTTCATAATTTTAATATTAAAAATTGGTATGTATATATATATATAGGCAAGTTTGTAAATGCCCTAGTAAAGTGGGGTTTTGGACAATATTGGCATGAATCCTTTTTAATTTATGATAATATTGCACTGATAAGGGACAACACAAACTACGAAAACATATTTTAATACATAAACAGTTTATACATAGAACAAACTTAAATTTTGAATCATCAAAATATCCACCATTAGCAGCTATTACAGCTCTGCATAATCTGGGCATCCGAGCTGTCAGTTTATTAAAACATTGACTTGTTATATTACTTGTTACATTACCAAAGATGATTCACACTGGTTGGACACTTCTTACGGACATCACGGTCCAGTTCCTCCCATAGTAGCTCAATTGGTTTAAACCAGTAACCAGGCATCACAGCTGGCAAATGGGCATGTCTGATTTTGACGTATATATTGCCATTATTATGTAATCAAAATGAAAATTATTATTGCTGGTCTTCAATGATAATGTCAAGTTACTTAATGTATTTGCACCAAAAAATGATAAGGATTTATGCGGATATCATCCAAAACCACACTTTGCCAGGGGTGTTTCCAAACTTTTGGAGGGCAGTGTGTGTATGTGTATATATATATATATATTTCATATTTTGATTAGTTTAGAATCATGGGAGAATCATGAACACTCTATGGCTACGTTCACACTGTCAGTTTTTGGGAGTGACATAGTCACCACTAGTAAGCTACTACTAAATATATTGTAAAAACTTTTCTGTAAATTTTCTGTAAAGTTGCTTTGCAACGATATGTATTGTGAAAGGCGCTATACAAATAAATTTTGAAATTGAAAATTGAATTGCATTGATTGACAACCGCATTTACTTTAGCAGCTTACAGTCTCTTTTCGAATACTGTCTGTACGCACATGCAACAGGAGTCAAGCCCGTATTCCTTATGAGTAACCATAGTAACAATGACCAAATTTATATCAAAGATGGCGACGTCCGTAAAACTGAAAGTCTTTTCACTTTCGGACACGACAAGAGTTCCATCGAGCTGCGAGTTCATCAATCAAATCATCATTAACCGACAGCAGCTTTTAAATTTGAGTGGAGAGCGGAGCATTTAAGCCTCGTGCAGAACACAAAACTGACGGGAGAGAGCGGCTCCAGTGGAGACTGGATATAAAACTTTCAGATGATACGCAGCTCATTTCTCCATCACTGTAAGTTACCGAAACCAGACATGAAAGCACGCAGCACACGGTAGACGTGCGTTTGTACGGCAGAACGGTTCTCTCGTACTATATGCTGTGACAGACAACTAGTTGTCCAGTCCTGTTTCGTTCACACAGCGCGAGTGTTTCAATAATGCGGTTGTGAGTTCTGAAAATGTACGGGTGTGAGTTCGGTTATAGAATACGGTTGTCACACTCGTAAATAACCGTACTGTGTGTGAACGTAACCGTATTAAGGACTTAAATACAGTACTGACAACCGTATTCTGCTGCTGCGTGAACATGGCCTATTTAAGACTTGTGATTCTCAGTTTATCCAGAATTGTGCAGCTCTAATAGACAACAACGCAACTGGCACATTCAAGACCCAGAAAGGTAGTAAGGACATCGTTGAAATAGTCCATGTGACATAAGTGGTTCAACCGTAATGCTACAAAGCTACGAAAATACTTTTTGTGCATTCAGAAAAAAAAAAATAACGACTTTATTCAACAATTTCTTCTCATGCATGACGTGTGTGGCACTGCTGGCAGGAGCTGACCAGAAAGCTCTTGGATTTCATCTTAATTTGTGTTCTAAAGATGAACAAAGGTTTTACGTGTTTGGTACGACATGTGGGTGAGTAATTAATGACAGGATTTTCGTTTTTGGGTAAACTAACCCTTTAAAATGTAATTTATCCCTGTGATGGCAAGCCAAAATTTTCAGCAGCCATTCTCCAGTTTTCAGTGTCACATGACCCTTTAGAAATAATTCTAAAATTCTGAAATCGATGCTCAAGAAATATTTCTTACTATTGTAGAGTTAGTTGAAAATGGCTTAATATGTTTGCAGAACATCTTTTCAGGATTTTTAATAAATAGAAAATAGAATTTATGGAATAATAGAGAATAAAATAACATTTTTGTAACATGGATGCCTTTCCCTCTCACTTTGGATACATTTAATGTGTCCCTAAGAAATAAAAATAATATTAATACCTTAAAAATGTTGAACTGTATTGTATGTTACACTATGTCAAGTTTATTCATTGCATATAAGTGGCGTTTGAGATAATATAACTTAACTTTCTCTCTTTTATGTCCTCAGTATTGGCCTGCTAATGAGACGTGTGTTTATGATGCGGACTGTCAGCATGGTCTTCCAGAGCTCACTTCTTGTAGTGCTGGAGCCCTCGCCCTTGATGAAAGGTGAGAAATGCACATACTCGTACATACTAAAGTATACAAACATGGTATTTTACCAGCATTAGTAATAGTGTAGAGTTATTACATTTTATTTTGCAATTCAAAAAGGTGCTGCTCATCTTTAGTCCACTGCTATATAAATAAAAGGAAGTGGAAAAACTGAGTACGTTTGTTACTGCCTTGTACATCTTGTGGGTACAGTTTGTTTGCAAGAGCCAGGCAGCTTACCTGTACGTATGTATATATACAGTAGAAGTGAAATTGACCTGTTCTCTTCTGAGCTTTCTACTATTCCCCTGCATTTAAGCATCCATGGGGCCATCTCTGGTTTCAGCGTTTTCCACTGACAGGCTAAAGCGTCCATTTCAGCACCTTGCACAGAGTAAACAGGTGTTAAGGCAGAATGTGTATGAATAAAACTCTCAACGCTGCATTAAGCAACAGCCTGTGATAAAAAGGGAAAGTATTAACATGAATGTCATTCAAACCAGCATAGAGTTCACTTTGCTTTGTGGTAAATTTAGAATAGAGATTATTTAAATGTTTTTTTTTTTTTCTAAAACATATTGTTTAATTTGGTAATTTAACTATAAATAAATGGGTAGGATAAAATCTCAATGTGTATGTAACATATTGTTTGCAAACACTTATTTGGTGCTTAAGTGATGGCTGGAGAATGTTGTTTTATTTTTAGATTTTAACATTTTATTTTTTATGTATTTATTTTTTTATAAATACTATTTATTATGCAAATCATTTGCTAATTGAATAGCTAAACCCAGCATTTAGAGTTTATTTAGATTGTTTTTTTTAAATAGTTGGATTGATCACAGAATGACAATTACTGAGTCTGATCACAGACTTTCATTTCACCAGTTGCTCAAGGCTCTCTATTTGTTGCCTTAGGTGTCTGTTTTAATATAAAAACCAGTACCAGAGGCTGATATCTTACCAAAGCCAAACTTTCAGTATTGATCCAACCTCAGATCAGTGCACTCTCTTTTCTGTAAAATTATCTTGGAATTTTATTCCATGAATCTTCTGTAAGACTCTTCATAGTCCTAGTGCTTAAATTCAACATAGTTCAAGCTCAGTTTTATGCATGAGCCGTATAGAAGTGATCATACAGAAGTTCTGTCAAACATACTCTCTCCCGGTTCAACTTACTTAAGTGGATTTGCGTTTCTGTTTCTGTCTGCAGAAGCCAACGCTATTTTACCTTGAGTATTCTCACGGCTCGCTTTGATAAATGAATAAACCCATATTCAAACCCTCTGCCTATTTCTCTTTTTTTTTCTCGCGCTGTCTCTTTCTCTCACAGGTGCTTTGAATGTTTATTTAATGAAAATGGAAAAAAAGGAAATGGGGAAACTCTTGCGTTTTAGCTGTTTTACTCAGTATTTTTTGCCACTGTATTACTTCTTCCCCAGGATGTCGTGGCTTTTTAGTCAAGATGTTTTTGTCAGCGAGCTTCTGTTTGACAACTCCCTCATCTCTCTGTCTTTCTTATTCTCTCTCTCCCTGTCTCTCTTTCTGCCGCTATCCCAAACGAAACGGAACAAAGCAACTCTGCACCCCATCTAACCCCCCTCAAAAAAAAAAAAAAAAGATAAAGTTCTGCAGAAAATATTTTTCAATATTGTATGAGACTCGATGCCTCAGAAGAGCTGATTTTCCTTCCTGTGGTTCCTGGATAAGTAATGGAGAAGTCTTGTTAGGCAGAACTAAACATTTCCAGTGAATAATTCAGACGGAGCTGGATGTGAAAGCTTCATGACTTTTTTTTTTTTTGGCAAATGGGCTTCTGGTAATGATTGATTTGAGATTCATGATTTTAGAGGCATTAATGGTAGTCTATATGTCTCATACACTGGGTGGACATTACTGTGAATTAAATAATCAGCTTCAAAAAGACACACATTTCTAAGTGTCAATCATGTAGAGTCAGATTTCAGTTTAAGACATTTAAGACATTGTTCTGTCTGCATAAGTAATAGTCTGGGAGAGCTCAGTGTAAAAACTGGCATGTAAGTCCTGCTCCTTCTAACAGTGGTATGACAGTGTTGAGTATGAGTAAACCCATGTACATACTACAAGACAGAACTTCGTCACTATGCATGCATTTAAAACTGATCCGTTTCTTTTTTTCTGTCCTGTTGGTGCATACTTTCCCTGACTTTAGGATCATGAAATTCAGTTTTTACTAGGGATGCAACAATACAGTTAGTTCACGGTTCAATACGTACCTCGGTTTTTAAACACGGTTTTCGGTTCGGTTTGGTTCTGATATCTTTCCATTTCAGCGTGGTGTTTTTTTGCAACAAATTAAGAATACTTCCGTAAACCTCTGTACACTGGAAAAAGTGTGGGTTAGTATATGTCTGCTTAATTTTTCTTTTGAGACGGGTATTATTTTTCGATTTTTACACAAAATAGAATGGTTTTTTTTCATACTGGATGCCAGAGGGCGCCCTCGTGCAGAAAATCCACATATGAGTCAAAGAAGTATCACTGATGACGTTCCATTCCAGTTTCTCTAATGTGGATAAAGGCATTGCTATTGCTGTAACTGAATAAAAACAAGATATAACGTTAAACATTTTGAATGATGAAATGTAAGGACAATAAACACTCATCTGCAATAAAATATGGTTTATCTGTGTTCTTCAAGCCATCTCGTGTATTTTTATAAGCCACTTCTAATCGACATACATAGAATATAAGTATAGAGTTTATTGTCTGCCTCATTCTGTGATTCAAATATAAGCGTTTCCTCATTTCAGCACGTGAAATCGCGGGCACACATACAGCAAATTCTGACAGAAATAATACGAGGAAGTTATTTAAATGCAAAAACGAAAAACCGCAATTCACAAGCACGTATTAAACCGTGGATGTCGTACTGACCCTGGTGAAAAAAACAGCATATGCTGGTCCTTTTTTCTGGTTTATGCTGGTCCTTGACCAGCAGCATGACCAGCATAAACCAGCTAAGGACCAGCATCAACCAGCAAAGGACCAGCTTAAACCAGCATCAAAACATACCTAACCAGCATCCCAGCATCAAAACATACCTACCAACATATGCTGTTTTTTTCACCAGGGGAACGGTGAAATATTATATTGAGAATTGTGACATACGTAGTTTTTACACATGCATATGAACAAACAACCTGAAGGAAAGGCTTTTGGCCATTTTGCACTGATTTGCACCGAATAGGGGTTTCATGACAGCACTTGGCATTTATAATGTTGCAAAAAAAAATCTGTTGTCTATTCTATTTTTTGCTGTAAATTTGAGTTTCTTCTTATAAAATTGTGAAAGGCAACAAAAGAAAAAGAAAAAGGATAGGAAGCAGGAGCCCAAAAACAAAACCACACCAAAAAGTCCAAAAAGAAAGCCAAAAACCATAAATAAATAAATTTCTAAACTATAAATATACAGTGCCATTCAGAAGTTTGGGATCAGTAAGATTTTAAATGTTTACATAAATATTTTCTTTAAAATATAATTTATTTCAGTGATGCAGAGCTGAATTTTCAACATTATTACTCCAGTCTTCAGTGTTACATGATCCTTCAGAAATCACTTTAATGTGCCGATTTATTATCAATGTTGGTAACAGTTGTGCTGCTTAATATTTTTTTGGAACCTGTGATACTTTTAGGATTCTTTGATGAATGAAAAGTTTAAAAGTACAGCATTTATTTTAAATAAACCTCTTTTCTAACAATATAAGTTTTTTTAAATCACTTTTTATAACACATTCTTGCTAAATAAAAGTATGAATTTACTTTAAAAAAGAACGAAAAAAATGTACTGACCCCAAACTTTTGAACAGTAGTGTATAATGTTAAAAAGGTTTCTATTTTAAATAAATACTGTTCTTTTTAATGTTTTATTCATAAAAGAGTCCTACAAAAATTGTCACGTTCTTAAAAACATTAAAAAACATACTGATCCCAAACTTTTGAACAGCAGTGTATATTATAGTTTATAAATTTATTTATTTATGGTTTTTGGCTTTTTTTTTTGGACTCCTTTTTTCAGTTACTTAAGTTTTGTTTTGTTTTTGGGCTCCTGTCTCCCTTTGTTTTGTTTTTGTTTTTTTTCTTTTGCTGCCTTTCACAATTTTATTAGCTGTTGCTTACTTCTGCTATTTCAACAGTCAGTACAAACCTAGCATGCAAACATGGCAACCAGTCATACAGAAACTTCATGCATTTCAGTAACTGTCTGCTTTGGATTGGCTACCAAATTGGACAAAAGAAAGATCATTTTGGCTGTCAGATAATTATTGGTGCCCCCACCCCATCCTTCAAGTCCTTTACACTACCAGATTTTGGAAATGTGCTGTTGAAAAAATCATTTTCGACCTTCTTTGAGCATTTAGCTGGTCAATTTAGAGCACTGAGGACCAGAATTACCAGCCACAAGAGTAGTTTTTATTCCCACAGGCCATCTCTCTCATGAACAGCTAATGCTTGTTTTGCCCTCAGTGCAATATATTAGAGACATCATGCATTTTTACTTGCAAGATGTAAATTCAAAGTCACAAATTCAAACTTGAGGACTGTCAACAGGAACACTCTGTGACTTGCTTATAATCTGAGGCTTTTTGCTGCAGACCTAAATCAATAGCGGTATGTAGGGAAGTGTTATGTATTAATGTGGATTGTGTTTTCTTTCTCTCTTAGGTATGGCAGTGCTGAGTCTGAGTTTGCAGCATTTCATAGCAGGTCTCATCACCACTCTGACTTTCACCACAATGATGAACTGCACACAGAAAGCCGAGGAGAGCATACAGGTATCACACACCACCCTCTTCAACTGACCACAACTCTTCATGCTTCCTGACAGATCAGAGCAAACTGCTTAACGGCATCACACGTGTTCACCTAAGGTCAACAGCATGACAAATCTATTGTGTTTTCTCTTCAGTTTCAGCAGTCAAGCTCTGAAGACAACAAAACATGCATCTTACAGTTTTTGATAGTTGTTGACAGGTAGAGTCTCACAACAGGCTGTGAGCTACAGAAAGCCTGAGAGTGTTTCCTCTCTGCCACATACGTGAGCACATCACAGCAGTCAAAAGCTCATTTATCTGTCAGTCAATAGCTCTCAGAGAACTGAGCAGTTTTCACACTCTCTTTAGCTCTGCACGTCAACCCATTTCAACTCATCAGTCACCTACAAAGCATATGCATCAGAAAGTCTATTCATATTCATAGTTTTGACATTTTAATCTTTTTTTGTTATTATTATTATTTTAATTTGTTAGGATTATATCTTTGGTTGTAGCAGTAGCCCAGTGGTTAGATTACAAGTTTGAGGCTGATTTGTGTTATTTCCCAACCCTGTTCCCAAATCTTCTACATTTTCTTTTGAAAAAGGTCTCAACAGTTACAACTTGCACTGTTTCAGAAACTTGTATGTACACTACCATCCAAAAGTTTGGGGTCAAAAGTTTATGCTCACTATAGGTCATTGTATCGTCCGAAATTTTTGCATATAAAAAAAAACACAACCTCACGTTGTGTCAATTTTATGTTTACACACTGCCTCTGAAACTTTCGTCCATTCTAAAAAAAAAATTCGGATTGGGTTCGATTTTCTGCATTTTTCGCATGCGTAGCAAGCATTTTGAGAAAATTTTGATAATTCAGAGCCACCGTACAAGCGAACGCCAAAATCCAGGATGGCATTTGACAAGTCGATCCATTTCGTCTCGCAGCACAAGGTCCTTGGAAATTGGTTCACAGGTTCACAGAAATTGGTGGTCTTTTTTTTTCATTTATGGCTCCAGTATCAAAGCATTAAACTTCCTGAAGTAAACTTTGAATCGCCCGTGATAATCCCACAGCTCCTTCATAAGGAGGTGGAACTCTCCTTCCTCTCTATATCTCAGGATTGGATGGACCCATGTTTCCTTTCTTTTTCTCCTTTTAAGAAGAGAGAAGACAACAAAATCATCCTCACTGCTTGACTCCAAGTTATTCAGCAAAGATGCATGAAATTATAGAAGCCTGTTTCCGCCACTGAATAAAAAATAAAGGCAATTGTGACTTATCAGCTAACAATTCTGACTTTTTTTCCCAATTGCGAATTTACATCTTGCAATTCTCAGTGATATAAACTCACAATTCTGAAAAATGAAGTCATGATTGCGTGAAATAAACTGGTAATTGCGAGTTATAAAGTCAGAATTGTGAGATATAAACTCGTATTTCTGAGAAATGAAGTCAGAATTGTGATATAACTTGTAATTACGAGTTATAAAGTCAGAATTGTGAGATACAAAGTCGGAATTCTGATTTCTCAGAATTTCATGACAAAGTTACCAGTTATAAAGTCATAAAGACAGGAACTTGCAATTCTGAGAAATAAAGTCGCAATTCTGATAAATGAAGTCAGATCTGTGACATAAACTTGTAATTATGAGTTATAAAGTCAGAATTGTGAGATATAAACTAGTAATTCTGAGAAATGAAGTCAGAATTGTGTGATATAAACTCATAACGACAAGTTATAATATATATACAAGTTATAATATATTTTCTCAGAATTTCGTGACAATCTTTGCTATAAAGAGTTATAAAGTCATAAAGACATGAACTCGCAATTCTGAGAAATAAAGTCAGAATTGCAAGATGTAAACTTTTTTTTCTCAGAATTGCGGGTTTATATTTTTAATATATGGCTCCAGTATCAAAGCATTAAACTTCCTGAAGTAAACTTTGAATCGCCCGTGATAATCCCGCAGCTTCTTAATAAGGAGGTGGAACACTCCTTTCTCTCTGTATCTCAGGATTGGATGGACCCATATTTCCTCTTTTATTTTCTCTTTTTAAGAAGAGAGAAGACAACAAAATCATCCTCACAAGCCATAAAGACGTGAACTCGCAAATTCTGAGAAATAAAGTCAGAATTGCAAGATATGAACTCACAATTCTGACTTTTTTTGTTCAGACTTGCGAGTTTATATCACGCAATTCTGACTTTTTAACTCGTAATTGCGAGTTTATATCTTACAATTGCGAGATTATATTTCACAAAGAAAAAAGTCAGAATTGTGGGATAAAAAGTAATAAAAAAGCAATAAACTTTTTATTTCTTATTCAGTGGTGGAAACTGGCTTCCATATAAAATTTATCAAAAAAAAAAAAAAAAAAATCTGGTAACCGGTCAGACCAGGAGTTCAGATTTTTACTTTTCCTGGCAACACGTTTACTGGACCCAGCACCTGAAAATGATGCATTCATTCATTCATTCATTCATTTAATTATGTATTAAAAAAATATATAAACATACTTTTCGTTTTGTTCTTTTCCTTAAAAATAAAAAAAGTTTTTAATGTTTACAATGATATCTGAGAATTATACAGCTATTTACACAGATATAGTGTTTATGACTAATCAACATCTTGTCTTTTGTAAGTGCATGGAAATAAAGAAGCAGATGCGTTTTGCATTTGTGATTCTTCTATAGTAGTTTGCAAAGCACACCTTGTGCAAGAGCATTAGGTGTTTTGCAAACTCTATACTGTCACTTTATCTTACGTCAGCTGCTGCTTCTGTGTCTCCTTTACAGTGTAGTCATCTTATCTGTCCATGGATAAACAGTCCATCCATACCAGCTCTATTCTTTACAACAATCTGCTCCCTATTTTGCCTCGCTAATCTTGTGTTGCCTAATTTCTCTCCTTGTTTGTTCATTTGTTCATTCTTTCTGTTTGTTTATTTATGTCCCCCAGATGATAAACTGTACTTCTCACTCTTCGTAGATATCTCTCCCCTCCCATGTTCTCTCGTTTCATCCCCTCGTTCATCTTTGACATGATTGTATTGTCCTCTTTAAATGGGCCTCTGCTGCTTGCATGTGATCTTTTAGTGCTCTCTCAGCTATTTGTCACTCCATCAGCTCAATACGAGCTGAATTAATGGCGCTAACAAAACTCATTAAACAATAAGAGAAGTGTATGTTTTCCCTCGGTCTCTAAGCAATTTAAAACTTCAGATTCACATGCAGAGGAAAATAACCAGAAGGAGCATTGTAAACTGTAGGTTAATTCAAAATGTTCTTATGACATAAATAGCGTAGCGAGAGCAGCTTGTGTGTGTTTGTGTGTGTTTGTTTTAAGGTGGTTTTAGCCGACCGAAAACCGATACTGTGAATGTTTGTGAAAAGGCCCTGGAGGGAGAAACTGAACACCTTAAACAAGTTTGTAGGAATAAAGGTACTTCACTTAACTTTAGTGGTGGGGCCATGTGAAGGAATGGACTTGGCTTTGCTTTCCTAACTTGCGTGCTAAGTTGAAGGAAAAGAGTATAGAGATAGTCTCTGGCGTCCAGACAGGAGAGAGGGGTTCAGACTGCTCTTTGATCCTCCTGTTGGAATTGTTTTGATGTGAGGCAAAGTTAAAAATTGATAAATAAGAATCAAGTTAAAAAGTCATTGGTTACTTTGAAAAGTAACACATGTGAAAAAGGTCAAAAGCAGACATTTCAGTTGTGCACATACTCTTGTCACTTATGGCATAAACCTGAATTTGATTGTTTTTTTTTTTGTTTTGTTTTTTTCCCCATCTTTCCCTCTTCTGCCTATTGTTTCCTGTACTATATCTAACATCCTGTTCTTTGAAGGCAAAAATGGCCATGATATTTAAATTAGGGAAGCACAATGTATTTTGGTTATCAAATGATATTTGAGAAATCTGTAACTTATTGTAATATTGTATGGTTATTTTTATTTGATAGGGATGTATTGATATTATCAATATCGTGGTATCGAGATAGCAAAACTGTCTCAATATTATCATGGTCACATGACGACATGAAACGATTTTTAAAATATTATTTTAAAATATTCTAACACAGGAGTGGGGAATGTTGATCTTTAAGGGCCGATGTCCCTGCAGAGTTTAGGTCCAGCCCTAATCAAACACACCTGAACAAGCTAATCAAAGTCTTTAGGATACAGGTTGGTATTTTTTTTATTTTTTATTTTTTCAGGGTTGGAGCTAAACTTTACAGGAACACCGGCCCTCCGGGATCAAGGTTCCCCACCCCTGTTCTAACATAAAAGGTCTTTAAAGTTGTGTTTTGGGCCATTGTGCTTTGATACAGTATCTGTCAAACGAGCTAAAACCGAAAGCACTATATGGCTTAAATCCCTTCATCAAGTCTTTTTTCGCTGCGTGTTTCAAAGTGAAGTGCACACTTGGTTCAGGCAGTCAGCTCGTGATCCAGTGTCTTCTGTGCCTCAGAATGTCTCCGTTCACAGTGAATGAATGCAGTGAGCTCATTTATTGCATGTACTGTGAGATCAGCACGCGTTTGGGAACGTAACGGCCACCAGTTATGCTTTATTTTCGCAAAACAGATCGTTACAGCATTTCACTGAAGCTGGAGTTTTCCATCAAAATAAAAGTTCTAAAGTGTAGAAATTAGGAAAGAAGTATTGTAATTTCCCTACTGTAGTGTAAAGCAAAAATAATATAACCATTAAAGGGTTGAGTCCCTTTTAAAGTTTAGGTACAAGTCAATTCACTTTTTTCTGACTTAAGTTTTCTTAGTTAAGAACATAAACTCTCAAAGTGCTTTTAAACTTTAACTATTTAATCATGCAAATTTTATTGTGCCTGCACATTTTCCTTATTTTTGTATTTAGCTTGTCTTTGCCATTATCTAATGTTTACTTAAACTTGATCTACTTCTATTTAGCCTTGATATATTTTATTTCAGTTTCTAAATAATATTTTAGTTTTAAATTAATTTCAGTTAGTTCCTAAGGCATCATTTCTGTAAATGATTTTAGTTTTTTTTAAAAGGATAATTCGCCCAAAAATGAAAATTACCCCATGATTTACTCAACCTCACTCCATCCTATGTGTACATGACTTTTTTCTTTCGGACGAATACAGTTATATTATTTAAAAATGTATTGGCTCTTCCAAGCTTTATAACATTGAATGTGTGTTGAGATTTTGAAGCAAAATAATGTGCATAAATCTATAATGAAAATGTTCCACACAGCTAAGGCCTTCTGAAGTGAATCGATGTGTTTGTGTAAGAAAAATGTCCATATTTAAAACTATAAACCGTAATCTCTAGCTTCTGCTATCTTTTGTACATGCGTTCATGAGAGAGTGGCATTCCAGCAAATATGGATAAATATTGCTATTTTTCTTAAACAAACTTTAAAACAACTTTAAATAGCCTTTATTAACCCACCTGAGCTGTGTGGTGTACTTTTCATGATGGATGGATCCACTTTATTGGACTTCAAAATCTCAACAGCCATTCAATGCCTTTGTAAATCTTGGAAGAGCCAGGACATTTTTATATAACTTTGATTGTTGAGTAAATCATGGGGTAATTTTCATTTTGGGTAAACTATCCCTTTAATGTTTTCTTTTTTAAATAATTTAGGCAAAACTCTATAGAATTGTAATATGAGTTCTTTATCTGGCTGATAAAGAACTCATATTACAATTCTATAGAATTTTAACATTGGATTATTGGCCAGAATTCTAAAATCAGTGCATCCTGTAAAGAACTCTTCTGTATTTAAGTGCAGGACCTTTGGAGGATTTGAAAAAATTTTATATAGTAGAGATCAGTGAATGAATGCATGTTTCACACATACAGGTAACAATTGAATCTAGCCTTACAGCAAAACACATTTCCCCTTCTTCCTTTATAATTTACTGTCCCTTTTTCATTGTTCTCATGAAAAATCCGACAAATCATCAAAAGTTAATGCTTAACATCTTACTGTATTTCCCTTTCTCTCTCTGTCTGTGTTCAGGCCACCCACTACAGTTTTCTGGCCACTCTGGAGGTCCTGGGGAAACTGAGTTTTAGTGCCCTGGCTGGAGGTCTGGTGGACACTGTGGGTTTTCCCATAGCCTTCATCCTCTTCCTCTTCCTCACCTCCAGCAGTGCCCTGCACGTGTGGAGAGCCACAGAGACTGGTGTCCTGAAGGAGCAGCTCAAAGAGCAGCCACAGTGACCAGAGTTAGCCTGTGAGAGAGAGTGAGAATGTCTGGGTGAAGATACTGGTGACCAAATAGCCAGTGTTTTTATTTGTATTTATTTATGACTCAACCAGCATTGACGTGACAAGAGCCACACAAGCACTCTCACTAAAAGCCAGTACCTCCCTGAAAAACACCACAAATGCTTAACAGTTACATTGCACCTCTACAGTAAACTAGCTTTAAAGGTACTTGCTTTTCAACAACAAGTCATCCTGAATGGCATGCAGACTGAGCTATGGCAACACTGTGAACATGTCATCTAGTCTGCCTGAAGAACAACAGTCAATCATTTAAAAAAGAATTAATAACAAAACACGGTTAATCTACTGTCTTTGATATAACGGACAGTGACAACTGTATATTTCAATACAATTTTACTGGTTATAAAAAATCAAAAGCTTGTTTAAGGGTCTAGTCTATTTTGGTTTAGTTATACACACCCTAGTCATTTACACATTTCTTTACATACAGCATGTATTTGCCTTAGAATTGCCTTTAGTTTTTAATCTGACACCGTAGACACACTTGCAGCAAATTCCATCAGTTTACTGACCAATCAGAAACACAATACATTTTGCAAATTTGGGAGCAGTATGAGCATTGAATTAGGGTACTATGCTTAGTGGAGTGCATTTTCGTATTCTCAGTGCAATACTTGTATTAAAGAGGTCATATCATATAACCTTTTAACAGTATTATACATCACCTCGGTGTTATCAGTTTGACCAGAAAACTTAACTCCAAAAGAATTAATAAAAGAGTGAAGGTTGTCAAACACCTGAAAATCCTAATCCTCCCTAGAATTATTAGAAAATGTGGCCCAGCAGCAAATGTGACCAAACAGTTTAATATTTCACATATCAAGATGGTGTTTGCACATCTCAAAGGCACAGCAGCAAAATCCAGGGCAGAAAATGGTCTTGACAAACTGAATAAGGACTGTTTTGGTGCTGAAACCTTGACTAACATTCTAAGTGGACCTCAGGGAAAAATGATTTGAAAAAGTATGATATGACCCCTTTAATGTCTTTTCAATACTGTACATTGAAACGGTTAAACTCATCAAGCTCATTTTTTGAGCCGATACATGTATTTGTTTGATATGTTTGTTTTTGTATGAGTTGTCTGCATTTCCTATGCAATAACACAAATTTATTCATGGCTATTACATACAACTGCTTCTCGTACCTGAAAAACAAACTTTGTTTAAATAGCCTTACTTTTATTTTATTTTTTGTAAAATTAACTGCAGAGCCAAAACATGTGGAAAGAGATATTGAGATACGTGTATACGTGTGGGATTTGTCATAACTAATGTTTAAGATGCCTTGAAGCTATAATTATTTGTACAAATGTCTGTTTCGGAGGGGTATTCAATTTCAATTGCAAAAAAAGCATCAAATAAGACTGCAAATATACATGTATATAGTGCAGTTACAGTATATATTTTCCAATCATGTTAAAAGCAGAAAAAAATATTTAAATATTATTAATGCACTACAGTGTCATTTTGCTCTTGGTTTCATGCCTTTTCCTTTTTTTTCATTAGTATTCTAGGCGAAATAGAATCAGACAGTCCCAATTAAATACTACATTTTAGAAATGGTTAAAAACTCATATCACGTAATGAGATAAATGGAATAGGTATGGGGAATTGGTGGTTATTTTGTCATTAAATCCTCTGATAAGCAAAGCCCTTACCAAACAAGGACTATTTTTGTCATTTTAGCTTGGACTACAGGAAACTCAAAAATAAAAGCTATTACTGAATCCTGAATGCATCTGTGCTTTTATGAGATTATCAGACAAGAATTAAAAGCCATTAGTCCGTATTATTAAGAGATACTGGGCCACTCCACTTACCCTTAGTCTTTAGAAAATCCAATATTGATTTGTGTACATTTGTGTTTTATACACTGCTCTCTAGATCTAAAGAACTGTAAAACACTTATCAACTCTGTAGTATTTCCCCAGATGGAGCTTAGAGACTTCTCCCTGTAAATGAGGTAGTAGCTGTAGAATCGTATGCTGTTGATGGGACTGAACCA
Organism: Labeo catla; assembly: GCA_012976165.1. Classification (NCBI taxonomy): domain Eukaryota; kingdom Metazoa; phylum Chordata; class Actinopteri; order Cypriniformes; family Cyprinidae; genus Labeo; species Labeo catla. The sequence goes on along the minus strand of VONZ01000887.1, from coordinate 160,414 downwards.
TATCGCTAGCTTTTACCATGACACTGTATCTTACCTCACCATGAAAGAGAGATGATTCTTCCCGATCTGTCAGAGGGATTATGAGTCCTTACGTAATTCATGAATAGACCTGCACTTCACCCTTTCACTGTGACATTATTTCTTGGGTGGTTTTGCCAGAGAGAAAACAAAGGGAAGAAAGGAAGGGATGGTCTTCTTCACACTTCACTTTAACATAACCACAAGAGACCAAGAACTGGTCAGAGAGTGTTTACATGCGCGGTTATAATCGAGCTACAGCGGGTTTTTGTAGAGTTGTCAAAAGTCTAAAACATTCCATGACTTTTCTCCGTATCCACGTTTTTCCAGAGTAACCGAAGCGCCGTCATGATGAATTCGAACTTCCGTTTGGGTGCTCTCGTGTTTCGGTCTGCAAAGAAATGCACGTCAAAACGGGGTGAAACAAAAGAACGACTTACTAAATAATGACTAACGTATTTATTTTCAATACAACTAAATGTGCGTACAACAAGCTGTGCTGTTGTTGGCAGTAACAGTAACAGCAAGAAGCTTGAACAATTCCTCTAAAGAACTTGTTTTGCATAAAAGCAAAACCTCGCGTTGCTTCATGTTATCTTCCCGCTCATTAAACTATGACAAGTGAGTTACTGCAAAATTGCTGCAGTGTAAACTGATTAAACTGTGGCGCCATGTGCTTTTTAAAACCTTTTCATATGTTTAACGTTATATTGTCGGCTAGGAAAATAAGCTAATTTGACTAGAAACGCCAGAGAATGGAAATGTAAAGCACCGTTCCAGTCGGGCAAAACTTCGGCATTCAGGAAAAAGGTGGATAGTGGTGGGAATAAGGAATCAGTGTCTTATCTAGCAAAACGATTAGTCGTCTCTCTCTCTCTCTCTCTCTCTCTCTCTCTCTATATATATATTTACTTTTTAACCACAAACGTGGCTGCACCCACTCTTATGGGAAAAATAAGGCGCATAGGTAGTGGCTTAGCGGACGGTGGTGGGGCCCGTGATAACCTTCCTGTGCTGATTTGTGTCGTATCGTGTCAACGTAATTTAGAAATTTAGAAAAACGTTTAGAGCATTTTTTGTTCGTTAAGTTTTTGTTTTTTAAAGTAACGACCAAGCGGCGATCGTGTTTTTATAAAATAAAGATTTCTGTTGTTTCGTTTTTGAGCAGGAGCGCTTATGATAAAGCTACACTTGATAAATATATCTATAGAAAGCTTTGTATTATTACTTTAAAACGAAATAATTCAAATTAAAAACAAAAAACCCTTTCATTATAAAATCCCTAAAGATGCATTTCTCTCTAAATGTGCGTCCAGTGAAGTGATTATTATTATTAGGTTACTTTTATTATTAAATGACACTTTTTTTACACAGCAATAATTTAATCGCATCACCGCATGACACGCTGTGAGGATAATAAAAGATTAGGCTATTAGCTTACTTAATGAAAATGTTTTTAAAAAGGTTTTTTAAACAGGTCTATTAATTTATACAGTGAATTATAGGCCTATAATTAAAATTATTAACACTCCAGTCATCAATAAAAATTAAGACCAGCTTTATTTCATGCACCAATTTTCAAAAACAACCTGTTTAACGCTAAATAATTTCTTCTCATGTTTTTTACTATACAGGTCATAAGAGAAATATTAAGGGAATAATTTAAGACAGTTATATACCGTTATCAGCATGTTGATGTAGATTAGTCTCTCGTCCTCTCTGAGAGAATATACGCCAGTAATGCAGCTTTAGAAATCTACGTCAGTTTTTCACTTTCACTTTCGCACAATCGCTTTGTAAATACTGGTCGGTACTTCTGCCTACGTGGTTGCATAATGCGTGAGGTTGTGCTAGTGCAAGATAAGCATTTGTGTTTAAAAAGTATAGATTTTTTTTTTTAGAAGATGACCAATTGTTTTACTTTTATGGATGGGATCGTGTAGAGCCTTTTGAAGCTGCATTGAAACCATTGAAGTCAACTACATGGAGAAAAATCTTAATTTTTTTTTCAACTGAAGAAAGATATGAACATCTTAGATGACATGAAGGGGTGAGTAAATTATCAAGATTTTTTTATTCTGGAAGGGAACTAATCCTTTAACCTCCCATTAGCTTTGAGCAAGAAATGTGGCCAGGAATCTCATCTACAGCCAGCTGAACGTGGTCATCAACTGTTTTTAAGGTAGCAAAGCTGTAGTAAATTGACTTGTCTTACCTAATAGCAACAAACAATAGGTATGACATGAAACAGACCTCAAGTTGTTTCTTGCGCTTTTCCCAGGCATTGAGTTTCCATTTTCTGGGAGCAGAAAGAAGCATTAGAGCCTCAGGTCTTTGGGAAATAAGCTGAGAAGAGAAGAAAGGACACAGTGTAGAGTGAGAAGTAAAGGGACAGTTTGTCTCGTGGTGTCGATTGGAGACAGACCCCCGACTGGGTCCGAGAAATTGGGAGGAGTTGTCCAGCTGAGTGAGTGAGTCCAGAGATTGTACAGTCACCAGAGCCCATTCTGCTGCTTTCTGTTTCAGCCTGTCTTTGCATGTCTCATACAAAACTCGCACAATATTTTTTCTGGATTTATACATGTCTATTTTGTGACCAGTGTTACTGTAGTATCATTGAGATACAATTACAGTTTTTATTCATATTTTGAATTAGTTTTTTTTTTCCATGTTTATTAAAATTTTAGTTACAATTTAAGTAATTTTAGTTTTTTTTTCTGTCATTTTTTAATTTTTTTTATTTTGGGATAAACGATTCCCTCAACAGTCTTATTGCAGCTGTGCTTCTTCTAACTTAACTCTAACTAACCATGCAGTGACAAATTGACCAGGGACTGATGTACTTAGTCCCAAACCAGCCAACTAGCAGCTTCATTATGCGTGTGATAAAGTTTCCTTTGTGAGACAAAGGCTGATATTGCAACATGTTTTAATATCCACTAACAAAAGTGTTTTGTGGAGCCCCCGAAGGGAAGAGGTGTTGGCTTTTTCAGTGCAGCTTTTTATGGGCAGGCCGGCAGAATGCGCTGGTGGCTCTTTGTCTGCCAGGGAAACCCTAGCCGGGAGGTGCGGGCTGAGCGCGGAGCGGCGGCATCGGATAACCACGCATTTCCTCTCCTGCTATTTACCGGCCTTTTGTTTGTTTGCCGAATGCGAAATATATACATGTCGCCAGATCAGATCTGCTTTCCACACATTGCCCCCTCTCTTTGTTTCGTTTTTTATTCATCATCCTCCTCCTCTTCTCCTCCTTTTTCTCCTCTGCCTTTGCAAACTCTTCACGCACTGTCAAAAGTCTGTGCGCATGTTCTGGAATATTTCTGACTGAATTTGATAACCCTCTCAGAACTGTTCAGATATCATTTACATAATGTGCTCTATTATTTAGGAGGTAGAACACTTGCATTTGTGTGCCAACATTGTAGAAAAGGTGTTGTTATTTGTTCGTGATGAAGAGAGATGGGAAGGCTTAAGATGACCTAAAGGTCATGTTGTCGCTGTTCAGTACATGAGACGGTCAGTATATTGAACAATGGCAGTTTTGAGATGAGCTGTACTGAATTCCCAAAATATTTTTTTTTTTACTGCTAACAGAATGATACAGTATAATAGGGTCCAAAAGATTGAAAACGTTTGAGATCTATAGCTTGGTCATTTTACAAGAAATAGCTTGGTTTTGTACACTGGTTACAATCATTTTACCATCCCAGAGTGTTGTTTTCTTGAAATGGGTTGTCGTTTGTATATATCTGATATTTCAAATTATCCTTCAAATGTGGTTTAAATATGCATTTGCTTAAAGAGATGAAATAATCACTTCAGACTCATCTTATTTCCTTGGTAAAAGGAGAGATTTTTTTGTTCCTTCTTTAACCATGTGCCCACACAATAATCATATTCAGCTATTTTTACCAACCTGACTTTAATCTGCATAAATATTCATAGGAAAGACAAGGGAAATACATGCATAAAGGCTCAGTCTGTCAACCGGGGTTGTGCTCCATTCAAAACTGAACTGAGAATTTCTTTTAAATTTCAGTTCAGTTCACTGAGATAGTAAAAATTAAACTGAATTTACAAATAGAGAAGTATAAAACTATAATTTTAACTATAAAAGTACAAAGTTGGTCCAGGCAAACTATGAATCTTTACTTGAAGGTTTTTAAGCCAGATACTGTAGATAAGTAATTTTATGGTTTTTCTATTATTTTTATTAGTTTTCGATTTTTTTAACCCCTTCACTGTCACCCCCCCATTTTTGAACATAAACATGTGTCTTAAATTGTTATAATTCGTGAATGCTTTTGAATAAAGACCTAAAGCTGGTCTTCTTTAAAGGAGACAATCAGCAGATTATTAAGTGAAATCAATTTAAAAAAATAAAACTATAAAAACGTTATAGATGTTTAAATTTGTTGTAAAAAAAGTACTGTACTATTTTTTAATTTTTATATGAAATAAATATTTTACAAAATAGTTTTGAATCCAAAAATGCTACAAAATTAAAGCCTTCTGTTATGATGTAGGTTTTTGGAGGTACACTCTTGTCGTAAATGAATGTATTACTGTTCCTACATAATTATTAAAGGGGTCATCGGATGCAAAGTTCACTTTTACATGTTGTTTGAACATAAATGTGTGTTGGCAGTGTGTGTACACAAACACCCTATAATGAAAAAAATCCACCCATTGGTTTTTATTTAATCTGTAAAAATAATTTCCCCTTTTTCAAATCAAGCCATTCTCAGCATTTTGTCTGTGTGGCGTCACACCGACAGAGGCCGCTCCCACAATAGATTGACTGGACATTTTACCTTAGACCCACCCTGATGAGCTGTAACAGTCCGATCACCATTGTTTCGATGCTGGAACAGGGACGTAGACAAGAATGGATCATAAGCGACTGAGGTGTTCTGTTGTTGGATGCAATAATGAACATAGTAGTTGTCATTTACTCCCGACATCTGAGCCACTGAAGACGCAGTGGATGACTTTTGTTTGTGAAGGGAATGCGCCTCCCGGTCTACATAAATGCATCTTTGTTCACGCAAATTATTTGTGACAGCTTCACTTACAGCAGACGTGAGTATAAGGTTTTTTTTCTGAATCTTTGCAATCGCCTTTCCTAATAACATGCTAGTTAGCAAGTTTCATGGCTAAATGCGGCTGAAGTAAACAGGCTTGTCACTTCACAGAGGGGAACAGAGGGGCGGAGCGAGCAGAGCTCATTAACATTTAAAGCAACATTGACCAGAAGAGGTTGATTTTTGCAGAGCTGATTTTGACATGGTAAAAAGGGTGTTTTTTGAGCTACCATTGAGGAATTTTAACCAAAGCATGTTATAGACTTTTCATTAAGACCCTAAAGAATCATATCAAGTTGTGGAAAATGGGCATGCGATAACCCCTTTAACAAAAAACAGTGGTAAAATATCTATTTAGGAGTCTTAGACCTTTCCAACAATATATATTTTGTCATGATTAGATTTAATTTTAATATAGTGAAGGCGTTAAAGTGGTTAAAGAATTTGTATGCATAGTTTTTGTTATTAGTATTATTTATTTCAATTTCAGTTTAACTTTTTTTTTCTTTTTTGCCAACTAGCTGGTATCAAATATTTTATTTTATTTATTAGTTTTCATTTTGGTAAATATTTATTTACTTTTATTTTTATTTTTTTTAGTTATATATGGGTATAGGTATATAGTTTTAGTTATAATAACCTTTAGTTACAATAACCCTGCTTGTGACTTAAGACTTCCTAAACAAAAGTGCTATGATGATTTACTAAGCCTCATGTCTTACCAAACCTATAATCTTTATTACCAATGGATAGATATATACAGTTGAGGTCAAAAGTTTGCATACACCTTGCAGAATCTGCAAAATGTTAATTATTTTACCAAAATAAGAAGGATCATGCAAAATGCATGTTATTTATTTATTTAGTACTGATCTGCATAAGATATTTCACATAAAAGACTTTTACATATAGTCCACAAGAGAAAATAATAGTTGAATTTATACAAATGACCCTGTTCAAAAGTTTACATACACTTGATTCTTAATACTGTGTTGTTACTGGAATGATCCACAGCTGTTTTGTTGTTGTTTTGTTTTGTTTTGTTTAGTGACAGTTGTTAATGAGCCCCTTGTTTGTCCTGAACAGTTAAACTGCCTGCTGTTCTTCAGAAAAATCCTTCAGGTCGCACAAATTCTTTGGGTTTTCAGCATTTTTTTTCCAGAAGGAAACACAATGCATTAAGAGCTGGGGGGTGAAAACTTTTGGAATTTAAAGATCAGGGAAAATTTTACTTATTTTGTCTTCATAGAGAGATGGATAGATGGTTCTGGAAGCTTCATTTGTTGTAAGAGTAAAGATCATGTCGATGATGATGATGATGAATATTGCTGTAACAAGCATTTTAGAGGGCGTGTAAGTGATTATCATTGGCCTGATGATGGCGTTTGGTGTGGACAAGGAATGCCGGTTGATTGTGATGTGTTTATCACACTTGTGCTGGTAACGTGTAGGGGCTGCGGAAGCAGGTCTGATCTGATGTGTGGGATAATGGGAATGTGTCTGTGTCTGCGTTTGTGTGATGGGTTGGGTTGTGACAAGCTGCCAGCTCATATGGCGTTGAAGCAGAGTCACCACCGCCTCACCCCTGGCTTCACTCCACTGCTCTCCCCTCCACCTCGTTTGGGCCATTACGGCGGTGGCAGCAGAAGCCCTCAGACCTCTCTCATCCCCATCTCATCCCCCTCACTTTCCCCCTCACTGCTCCCACTGTTCATCCCCGTCCTCCCTCCTTCCCTCCCTCCGCCGTGTCCTGTCCCTAAATCACAGTGTTTCTCACTTACCCCTGCCTCCCGGTGACATCACTGCGCATTCTTTGCTCAGAGTGTGGAGCGGGGATGTTCATCGGACCACGGCAGCGTGATTCAAAATACTATTTCTGTTCGCTTCGTCGGGCCGGCCATTGTGGCAAGGCCTGCTCGGGAAATGACAGGCCAGTGGGTGCTTTTCAATGCCGTGTTCATTAAATGTAACTGTTGCAAACTAGATGTGACATTTCATAGAATTTTTAATCTAATTATTGTTACATTTAGCATTTAAAAAAACAACCTTATATTTATTTTTCAGTTGTAATATTTTATTTGATTTTATTAGTTGATTTTACTTTACAGTGAAAAGGTACTGAAGCTTTCAAGATTATAAAGAGTGACAAAACTAAATTTTTAATACGGCTAAAGTGCTGTTTTTTTTTTTTTTTATTTTATGCATTTAACGTAAATAGGTAGAGTTGTCAATACAGCTGAAGTGCTATTATTTTATTTTATTTTATTTTATTTTTTTATTTTATGCATTTTTTTGAAGGGTGCCAAAACTAAATCATCAGAGTTGTCTATATAGCTAAAGTGCTGTTTTATTTTAATTTATTTAAATTTATTTTAACTGTAAATGTATTTTATTTGAATTTAAATGTATTTATTTCATTTCATTTCATTTTATTTATGCATTTGCAGTAAATAGGTGCCAAAAGAGTGCCAAAACTAAATTTTCAGAGTTGTCTATGCAGCTAAAGTGCTGTTTTATTTTAATTTATCTGTTAATTTATCTGTTTAAAACACTGGCTATGTGCCAGTAAACGTTGTCAGTTACCTCAAATCTTAATATTTGCCCAAGCTCATAATAAGTAATGTTGTCCAGTTTGAGAACAAATCATTCTTTTAAGTGTTATCTTTTTATTTATTCAAATCAAACTGAATCGGTATACTTTTGTATGCCACATGAGACAGAAATTTATATGGATTTGAACAATATAATTGTGAGTACAGTAAATGATGAATGATAAATTTTCATTATTGGTTAAACTATCCTTTAAAGTAATTTAATCTGTGGTCATATTCAGTCTTGTGGCACTGAGAGTGTGGTTTTCCACTGGCCCACAGTGATTGCTCTGCTAGTGGGCTGAAGCTGCTCAAGTTTCTTCTAATCTCACAATAACACCCGTAGAAAAGGTTAGGGATTACCTGTTTCACAATACAGCCCAATTAGTCACTATAATGTGTCATTTAAACCTGTATTAATGCCTACTGAATCAGTGAATGGCCTGAATTTTATCTCCTGTCATAAATCGCTGTGTATAGATTACTGCAGGTTTCAATTAGTATTCAGAAATTGTTTACAAAATCTACAAAGCGATCTTTCTAACACCACAAAACATTTTGTCCTGCTACACTGCCCTTTTCTGAGACGTAAATGGACCTCATTGTCTGTTTCTTTAACAGCCCGATAGTGGGTATGTGAGAGGAATGCAGTGCTTGACTTTCTAAAGTGATGACCCAGAGGACATACCACTGAATGTGGAGATGTCAGTGCATCCTGAGATATAATTGGATACTGATCCACAGACGTGTTAGGATGATGAGATGGAGGAATCATGAGCTGTGTCTCAGTGATTATGGGACGGCCTTGCCAAAGTCGCTGGTTTTAGTTCATTGGCATAATTCCTCCCAAAGTCAAAAGGCGATGATAAATCAAAACATTGCGCCATGACTTATCCTTCAGTGCCGGATTTATGAATTCTAATTTGTTCCATACTTAAAAATTTATGATTGTATATTCATGAAGATGTTTGTCCTGTATCTTGTCATCTGCATAGTAAGTATGAAAATACAAATTTGAGGGTCAAGAGAGACCTTGACAATTAATGTCCCTTAAAGGGACAGTTCACTCTTTAATGACAATCATTTACTCATCTTTGTGTTGTTCCAAACTGATATGATTTTCTTTCTTCTGTGGTGCACATAAGGACACATTTTGAGTAATTGGTTTTTGCATGCAATTACAATTATTCAAGCATCAAAAAGGATGCAAAATTTCCATAAAATATACTGTATTGCATGTAGCCATGCAAATACTCAAACACTATATTCCCAAGTCTTATACACCGGGAAAAAATGGTTTTAGAACAGTTTTCACTTAGAAATTGCTAGTAAATTTCACAAATAATTACAAATAAATAGATTAACATTAACTATTGCTTAAAAATTACTATATTTCTTGCTTAAATTCAAAATAGGTTGACAATTAACATTTATTAATATGTTCGGCAACACTTCATTAGTTAACATTAGTTAACCACATATCTAACTAAGAGTGAACAATACTTCTACAGCATTTGTTAATGTTAATTTCAGCATTTACTAATGCATTATTAAAATCACAAGTTGTATTTGTTAACATGAGTTAATGCACTGTGAACTAACATGAACAAACAATGAGTGACTGTATTTTTATTAACTAACATTAACAAAGGTTAACAAATAGTGTAATAACTATATGTGTTAGTTAATACATTATTGTCAACAAATGACACCTTATTGTAAAGTGCTACCATATGTTCAATAAATTAACATTTATTAATAAGTTTGATAGATAATAATTAAATAATAAACATTTTTTTAAGTTCTTATTAATAAATGTCCACCTTTTGATTATTGCTGATGCCTCTAGTAATTATGTGTCTGATTTTTACCCTGTTTTGGGTTCATTCTAAGCCAGCCGTATAGTAATTTTTTAACAATAGTTGAGTTAAATAAAACTATCCAGAAGGTTGGGTTAAATATTTAACGTTTAACCCATTTGCTGCAAGATTGTCCATATTTCACCCAGCGCTGGGATGTATTTAACCCAGCATTTTTTTTTAGTGTACAACTTACATTTTTACATTATATACTCTATCCTTGATTCTTCTCGAACTGGCCAATTCATTATTTTAATGAATAATGACTTTTAGACCATTATTCTACTATACTATCGTATGGCTTAAAAGGACTTTGAATATTGTGTACAAGCTGTATGTTGTAATGTGTACAAGTTGTACACATTAAAACTAGGCTTACACAGGGCTTTGTTTCTTCAAATTGAAACATTATTGAGCCAAACATGGCTTAAATTGTGAAGTAGCTCAGATCTCTGGCAGTGAGCTGTCTCTCTGATACAGTCAGGCAGCAAGAACACAGAGAAGTGTCTCACTGTGACTGGAGGTGTGAGGAGTGGAGGTCTGTGTGAAACGACAAACCATGTCCACTCACCGAGAAGAGGAGAGAAACATTTCTCTCTATATATGCGTCTAATACATTTCTGAAATGTGTTTGCTGTTTTTGTGTGCTAGTTATTCTCACTGAATAACTAACTGAAGTTCCACCTGAGCCAAGTAAAACCAAATTATTTGACCATATTATTAATTTAATTAGCATGCTGAGTGTGATATAGCTATATAGGGGGCTGGTATTGAAAAAAAATGTCCTGCTTAAACCGATTAGGACAGTGGCACTCCTGAGTGATGGGAAGGAGCCTTAATTGTGCTAATCAGAGGGCATTCAGTGACCTGCTCGTTAAGAGAGGGTGTCTTCCTGCTTTTAATGCCAATGAATAGCCTGCCAAAACTATAAGGGAAAATCACTCAGCTGCATCACTGGACTCAACAGAGCCCCACGAGAAAAGGCCAGCCGTGAAATTCAAACATTAGATTGTGTGGTCAGTCTTTGGTCATCTGTGTTCTCTCCATTCGAGAAAGTGTCACAGGTTTGGGTGGTGTTATGGGTAGTCAGCAGGCCCACATGGAATCATTGCCTGCAGATTTCCACAGAAATGACCCTTTGCTAAGCTCCGCCGTCCTTGGTTACTGTTGCTAACTTGGACGTGCTTCACAGAACATCCCATCAAAATGATCTAAAGATTTCTGTGAATTGTGTGATTTTTCAGTGTAATGTGCTGATAAAGTGGTAAAAATTTATATGAGGATGTTCTCACATGGGCTGGAATGAACTGTGACCAAGCAATTTTATCAGCTGGTTTTATTCCAGGAAAATGTTAAATTGCACTACCATTCAAAAGTTTTGGGTCGGTAAGGTTTTTTTGATCTTTTTGAAAGAAGACTTGTATGCTTATTAAGGCTATATTACCACATAATATTAAAGTAACTGTTTTCTGTTTTAATATAGTTAGGGCCGATGGTGCAAAAACCCTATTGGAACTGATGAGTTTCTTCTTCTTCTTCTCCAAAACGAATCGCATTTTTGAATGCCTAAACATGCTCGAAAACTCATGAAACTTATCACATGCGCCAAAAGCGATGAAAATTTCAGAAGTGGGTGTGGCAAAATGGCTCGATAGCGCCACCTATAAAATTCCAACTAAGTGCCCCTCAAGCTACATTTCACGTGCATGTACAAAATTTGGTAGACACATGTAACACACAAATACCTACTGCATTTAAAAAAAGGCCCCTGGTATGAAATTATTAAATTTAGTGAGTGTAATCGAAAGCCCTTTGTGACGTTAAATTGCGAAGATTTTGAGTTTTGGCCTGGTGGCCTGACAAAGTTCAATGTTTCACCATGTAAAAGGAAGTTGTTATAAAGCCATACAATGTCCAATTTTCCCTGAAACTTAACATGTTCTGTAAGAGTTCTGGCCCGAAGACATCTAAAGGCCAATATTCAGTTATAATCATAGCACCACCTGTTGGCAACAGGATGTCATGTTTTAAACTAACTGAAACATACCATGTTCAAACTTCATATGTTTGATGAAAGTCTTGGCTTGAAGACATTTACATGTCAATATTCAGTTATAGTCATAGTGCCACCAGCTGGCAGCAGGAAGTTTGGCACATACAAATGACTTATATATTCCTCCTATATTTACCATGCATATTGCTCACTGTTCACAGTTTTCCTAAAAGCCTGGGTGCAAGGGCACTTTCAACACTGCTTGCAGATTTAAAGTGTAATTTATTCTTGTGATGAAAAAGCTGATTTTTTAGAATTGAAGAAATTTCGTATTGTTACCAATGTTAAAAACATTGTGCTGGTTAATTTTTTTTGTAGAAAACATGAATTTTCTTTTTCAGGATTCTTTGATGAAAGTTCAGAAGAACAGCATTTACATATAAAATGTCTTTACTCATAAAACAAATTTTACAAAATCTCCAAAGACTTAAAGGAATAGTTCACCGAAACATGAAAATTACTTCATCATTTACTCACTCTCAAGCCATCCTAGGTGTATAGTACTTTCTTCTTTCAGACAAATACAATCTGAGTTATATTAAAAAATGTCCTGGCTCTTTCAAGCTTTTTAATAGCAGTGAATGGTGGTCAAGACTTAGAAGCAAAATAAAGTGCATCCATCCATCATAAAAAGTGCTCCACATGGCTCTGGGGGGTTAACAAAGCTCTTCTGAAGTGAATTGATGCGTTTGTGTAAGAAAAATATCTATATTTAAAATGTCACAAACTGTAATCTCTAGTTAAACTTACAAAAACTTTTCTCAAGTACAACATACACTAGAAAAGTCTGAAATAGCACAAAAAACAACAACAAAAAAGGTTCTACTGAACACTAATTCTGGCCTGGACATGAGAATGCTCTTTCCCTTGACTCCAGGTAGCTGTTGAGAAAAACGAAAGTGCATTAACACACCATAGTGTTTAAGATTACCAGTGACTCATCATGCAGGCATCGTTATGACGCAATGGGCTATTGCTGTGGAATAAGACATCATCTTTGTCTTGTAATGAGAGAGAAAGCGCATCTAGAGAGTTGTGTCTCTCTGTCCTCCCCTCACCTCCATGCCCTCTAATACCCCTCACCCACACTCCCCTCCCATATCTACCCACTCTCATTAGAGCCCTAATTGCTCTGTATTTGTGTAAAGTGTTGAGTTTAAAGAGCACTAACTGTAGAATGGACTCCCAAGTAAACAATAAGTATGTGGCAATGCTTGGACTGATCATCTGGTCCAGTAGTATTCATTATTTACAATAATTTTAGTTTATTATAATGAAAATATGAATGAATTTAGAGTCACTGACAAATAAATAGTGCTGTAAAAGTATTTCTAACATTTAGAAAAAAAGTGTTACCAAGTATATACCTAACAAGTAAGATTTGTCATTTATTTTTATTTTTTATTTATTTTTATTTTTTTTAATTGAAATTTTTAGTTTACTCACCAAATATATAAAGCTTAATGGCACATTTTTTTTTAAATATCTGAATGTACACTTAGCATCAGTCAGTCAAGCATTATAATAATGACGTGATGATTTAGCATTAAACTTTACTAATTAGAACTTTAAAATAACCATGTATTAATGCATATGTCATATTGACTGGACTTAGGACTGGTGGTGGTGCTTAAGATATTGTTTGTAATTTAGTGTTTCTATAAAACAAAATAAAAATAATACTGAAAAGATAACAAAACTTCTACGAATTCTACTAATAATAATAATATAAAACGCACTAAGGATTAATGAGCTGCTGGGTTCATAAATATTAATCACATTGTCTTCGTTCACTCTAACTGATTTGCTGAAATCAAAATGGGCGATAATAGGTGAGCGCCAGATTCAGATGAAGTAAAAAATAAAATTATTATAATATTATAATAAATTATAGTGACGCCACATTTTATTGTCAGTAACGGCATTGTAACGGGGGGAAACAGTCATTTGTTTGATACCTGTTAATAACGCCGTTAATAAAGCCGTTTATTTGTAACGCCGTTATTCCCATCACTGCAAATGTGAAAGATACAGGAAGCGTTTTTTACAGTTCCCATGTGTGTTGTTTTCCCCGAGACAAAAGAGTGTTTCATGTTCTTGCACTGTAGTTGGGGATGTTACCCCTGCTGATACTGGGTCAATACATTGTTAATGTAAAACAAAAGGATAAATGTGATGTCACGTCTAGACAAAATGCAAATGAATGTTGATAAACCTTTGTTTGCTAGCGTGTTTTCCAAACACACAAAAACAAACTGCATAAAAACGTGTTTATGATTTTAAATGCCCAGTTATGACAGTCATGAATATTATGTAGCAATTTTCAGTCTGGTTTGTTATTAAAAAACCATTAGGATGAATTAGTTTTGATCCACAAACATTCTGTTGAATACCCATGATGTCTAAAAGTGTAAGCTGGTAAATCTATTAGTCAGAATAACAACAGCATGCTCTTTTAATTACTCTGAACTTTGCCCTTTCTCTTTTTCAGTCTGTCACGGTGACACAACTAAAACTGAGTATCCCTCAAATGTGAGAGGAGGATGTGACAGCATCATCTGGTCTTTCTTTGGCAACCTGTCTATCACTCTCAGGTTTCACTATATTGTCTCTTTGTACTCTACAATAATCCACAAGCCATTAGAGACTATATCTCTGTCCATCATCTGCCTGTCTCTTTTGATAGAGCTTTTCGTACAGACAGCTTTCACTTCTTATACAGTAGATGCGCTTTTTACTTCTGATAACTCAAGATAAATAAGATTGAGCACATCTACTCCAGTTCAGCACTGATCATGACCTAAAATAATCGCAGCAACAACTCTTCTTTACCAGATACTGACGAAGGGGTTGTTAAATGTTCAAGGTTGGTATTAAAGGGATAGGTTACCCAAAACTTAAAATTCTGTTATTAATTACTCACCCTCATGTCGTTCCAAACCCATAAGACCTTTGTTAATCTTCGTAACAAACTAAGATGTTTTTGATGAAATCCGAAAGCTTTCTGACCCTACATAGACAGCAACACAACTACCACATTCAAGGCCCAGAAAGTTAGTAAGAACATTGATAAAATAGTCCATGTGACATTAGTGGTTCAACCGTAATGTTACGAAGCTAGGAGAACGAAGGTCATGTTAACCGACAAATTGTCCATCATTTCCGAATTTTTTTTATCAGTGACGGACAAATCTGAAGGCCGTCTGTCACTTTGACAGACTACACTGAGAGTGATCTAACTTGTAACTGCAATTCCCACTCCTGTCCAGTGTGGCAGCAGAGCACTGGATCCAGAACAAAAACGAAACCGTCATGAATGTTTTGCTCTGTGTTTAATTTCGCACAGGCGAGTACCCAGTTTAAGCTACAGCGATCTGTCACACCACATTAAAGAATGCCAAAACGGTATTGGTTGAATTTCCTAATGAATGGACAGAATTTGAAATCTGAGACTTTTTCATATCAAAAGTAACAAAGCACAAAGATTGCAATTTATTGAATGTCAGGCGCACTATGTACTGTTCGTTCATCAACTGAAAACACCATAGACCAAAAGATTGACTGATATTTATAATCTATATTGGTTTATAAAAATGAGAATCTATTAAAATCGAGAAATATTTTAGTGTCCTTTGTTGTCACTGCAGGTGTGGTGTTGAACATGAAAAGTGACGCACAGACTGTTCATCTGTTCTCTTCAAAATAAATGTATAAGCCTATATCGTCCTGTAGGTTCATGATTAAAAGTGAAAATGTGAACAAAAATAAAAGCAATTAAATGTGTTATGATAGATTAACACATAATAGATTAAGACAGAATTTTTACGACCCTGTCCGTCAAAGTGACAGACAAAGTTAAAGTCTAACACAACCTCTGTATGAGAATACTTTTTGTGCAAGGAAGTAAAAAATGATGAGTTTATTCAACTATTCCTGCATCAGCAACACCATACTTATATGTCGTGGTACTCTTGTGAACACACATCGAAGACTGACACGGAAGAAAATAAATTGTAGAATAAAGTCGGTATTTTTGTTTTCTTTGCACACAAAAAGTATTCTCATAAATTCGTAACATTATGACATTATCAATGTTCTTAGAGATTTCATCTGTACATGGTTAAACATGTTTCTACATGGTTAAATGTTACAGTTCAGCCTGTGTTACAACCATCCTCAGCCTCCCCTGTTTGCATAAGCCGTCTTCACAATATAATATCTAACCTCTAGTATGGGAACAGAAGGTTTAGATGTAATTTTGGGTGTGTATTGCAGATGATGAGTGTATGAGAGATACAGTGTTACTGGCAGCCTTTTTTAATGAAACATCTGTGCTCATATTCCTGCCGATTGAAAGCTCTTTTATCATCTGGCCTCAGAATTATTTAACATAATTACTAAAAAATGGCTGGTCAGCCTTTAACACTCTTAAGGTGGTCTGATCAGGGCTTTGCTTCTGTGCCATTTCAACCGCAGCCAGTATTTAAGTGGTTGAACAATAAATGTCAAAATTATCAGTTGAAGAGTTGATTGGTCAAAGCATGCTTTATTTGTCGTGACATTGGATTATTGATCTGTTTAGAGATGGATTGTTTCAGTGACTGACCGTCTCTTGTCATCTGAGAGCAAAGATGGACAGATGGCTGTCATTGTGTGAGCGCCGTTTTGCACATTCTAATAATGGCGGGAATGAAACGTACTAAACATATGCACTGCCCAGCAGGACCCAGCCACTGTAAATAATGTCCATACATCTGAACCCCCAACACATGCATACACACACACACACACACACATAGGTGTGTGAGGATACACACTTGACATATACAGGCTCATAAGACCAGAGGACGTGTTTGGATTCTGATTTGGTGGGTGACATTTATAACTCAACATTAATTGCTTAATCTTTGAACAGAGCATCTGCCTTTCCTGGTTGAATACGTAAAGACTGACACGGCCTTGATCTGCACATCTCAGTTTCTTGAGATCTTAAACATTCGCAGACACCGATGATGAAAGCAGCAGCTTTTATTTCAGGCACATTTGTATTCGTTAGTTCTTCAGACCGTGATACTGAAACTGATTTTCTCCTACAGTACCTTGAGCTATTGTTCTTGATGGCATTAAAGTTTCCTTCATAAGATATTTATGAAGCCTATAGTGCGTCAGTTAAATGCTCCCCTAGGATTACAATGTCTACTCACATGTAAATGAAGGAGCAGGTTGTATGTCAGTATCTGATATCTTTCATAGTTTCGCCACTGAAAGCATGTAAACTTTAGTCATGCAACCATTTTTCTGACGAAACAATTTTGCAATATTTCACGTTTGTGGTCCAACAATACATTGTTTAATAGTGTTAGCATTGTTGGGGAGTAACTGACTAGTAGTAGTGACACTGTTACTTTAATACATTTTTCATGACTGTACAGTAGTTCAAATGTTTTCAAAACAATTTGGCTTTTCAAGTAACAAGCTACTTTTTATTGTTTGTTATTGTTGTTGTTGTTGTTGTTTTAACATGCTTTTCTAAACCTCCTTTTTACTCTTTCACAAATGTAGTGTGGGAAACATGATTCACTACAGTGAAGCGGTTTGTTTCAAATGGTTCATGAAACCCTATGGAAGCCCGTTTCCGCCACTGAATAAAAAAGAAAAGATAACTGCAACTTTTTATCTCACAATTCTCACTTTTTTCCCAAAATTTAGAGTTTATATCTGTCATTTCTGGCTTTATAACACGCAATCATGAGTCATTAAATCAGAATTGTGAGCTATAAATTGGCAATTCTGAAAACATATCAGTATTTTTTCCCCTCAAAATGGGACTTTATAACTCGCAATTGCAAGTTTATATCTCACAATTCAGAGGAAAAAAAGTCAGAATTGCAAGATAAAAAACTTGCATTTGCAAGAAAAGAAGTCAGAATTGCAGTTTTTTATCTTGCAGTTCAGACTTTTTTCTTGCAATTCTGATTTTTTTTTTCTCAGAATTGTGAGATATAAACTCGCAATTCTGAGAAGACATTGTATCAGTCTTTTTTCCCCTCAAAATGGGACTCACAACTGCGAGTTTGTGAGATAAAAAGTCGCAATAACGTTTTTTATTCAGTGGCGGAAATGGGGTTCCATATGAAACTGTAAAAAATGTGCATTGTGTTTAATTTAGTAGTTAATCACAAATATAGGGTGTATTTGAGTTTCTTGGTTGTAATTTGTGTACAGGTAACTGTTCAGTTTAAAAGTGCCTTTCCCAAGACTGAATTTATCAGCTTTATCAGCTCAAACGCAAAAGATCTTGTAGTTGTAACTTGTGAATATGTGAATGACAAAAAGGATTGCGGACAATTTAACTTACATGACTTATGCCACAATTTTCGGTCAATGCTAGTTGACAAAAGTCGAAAATATTGTGTAGTGTATGAGGCGCACAGACTCATTTTTTTTTTTAAGCCTGATTTTTCAAGATTTTTCAAGCCTTCAATGCTAGATTATAGCCCTATTTGGACAGTTATTGTTTCTCATGTGTATGTCTGAAAAATTATTTTTGCAAGGCACTTCAGTAATTATACACATTCATTCGGATGACGATTTATTCACAGTGGAGACGCGAGTTCTGTGATCGGACAAACCCACTGCTCGTGTGGCCAGTCGTATGATTGTCTGCTTGTAAATAAAATGTCATTTGCTTGGGATAATAAGAATAAAATAATTTATTATTTGATTATTTAAATCTCCTGTTTAAAAATTTGAAAACAGACGTGCTATAGTTGAAATGATTTTCTGTCTTACATTTTATCACTCAAAATGATGGATGTCATTACAAAATGTGGAGATTAGGAGAAATAAATTAATGCAACCTCTTATTTACATAAAGTAAACATAAAGCTGCTTGGTTTATATTGTTATGTATGTAACTGTAGGCCTATATAATAAATATTTAAAAAAATGTATTGCATTCCTGTTGCTGCCATACTAATGACTCATTTCAAATGTTTACATTTGCTTCTCTTCTCTTTCTTCTTTTTGTTTTTAACAGCTCCCACTTGCTGTTGTGAAGCAGTTATGAAATGTTGTTCTTGGAAATATTTTCCAGCTTTTCAGGATTAAATTTTTTTTAATAATAAATAAGCATGCAAATTACAGTGCAAAACTTACCGTATAGTGTTTGGTAGTGGTAAAAAACTGAATTTTGAATCAGTTTCTTCTTGTAAACTCAGAGATGTGGATTTGCATAGCAATAAAATTACCACACAACCTTTGTGTTTATCAAAAAACAGCAGGTAATTCGGACGGGGATTTTCACGTGGGTGGTGGAAGAAAAACACAGACATTCTGGATTTGGACAGCAGTAAAATCATAACTAACCCCTGTAAATGTTGAAAATCACTTATGTCACCATGAGAAACAATTACAGTCTGAATCAGGCTTTTGATTCTATCAAATCAGAGGATATCAAACATATATATATATTATTTTTTTTTTATGTTTTTATGTTTATGTTTTATACATTTTTTTTTTATTTGTTGTGCATCTCTATTTGTCTCTTGCATGTTTCTGGACTATGTTGTGTTCTGACTGAGCAACTTGAAAGTCTATTAGTATATAATGCCCAGTTTTTTGTAACCATTTCCAAATTTGGCAAATGTATGATGCCTAGTGTTTTAAAATCTATTACGATTTTAAAAGTCATGTAGTGTATTTCAGCTTTTACGGTGTGTCCAGAATCTAAAATTAACTTGCCAAGTACAGTTTGGGACATTTTCTGGTAACTTTAATTGAAATCACATAATGAATACTTTTAACTGGAAAAACAATGATCTAACATTCATGGTTTTTTATCTTGTGAGTTAATGATGCCAAAGTCATACAAGTTCTCTAATAGAGTGCCTATCTGCAGTGATGAAAGTTTATAGACAGTTTCATGGCTGATGCATTTCCTCAATTCGTCTACCATTGGCAGGTATAACAAAAAGTTAGCTTTGGACCCCGAGTATGTGTTGTAGTGTCTTCAAATAGGCTGATGCAAAATTCATGAGAAAGCATGCCTACGTATCAACACGTGTGCCAGTGTAACGTCCCCTAACAAGAGGCCTTACCCGCCTCTCTCTCTCTTTCTCTGTGTTTCTGTGCTGAGTGCCTAACTGTAGCTGACAGGCAGCAGCTCATTAGAGAAGACGCTCATTTTGTTTCTCTGTCCGCCAGCGCCCTGGGACTCTGCTGAAGGGAGGGGGAGGCTGGGACCGGCTGCCCCAAACAATGCTACTGTTTGTCCGCGACAGGACAGCCTTAGCTCAGGATTTGGTCGGAGGAAAGGGGGGTGTGTTGGGAGTTAGGGGAGTGTGCATGTGTGTGTGTTTAGGGGGGCTGTTCTGTACTCTCCTGCACAAAGATATAATTAATGAAATGGGCAAATGGTACGAAAAATTGGCTCTTGAACATTCAGTGCTTCACTGACGTTACTATAGAAACGATAGTTTTGTGTGTGTCCGTGTTCGTGAGATGTTAGAGACGGCTGAGTGACCGTGTTTTTATAAGTATTTGTCTTTACAGAGACAGATAAATCTAGTCTGTGGGTAACTCAGGGAAATGAAGGAAAATATAAAAACAGAAAAACTTTAGCAAAGCATCTTTATTTTAATTTATTCAGCTGGTATGAATTCTGGGCCCAGCTGTTGTCTAGCTGTTATAATTAGTTCAGTTTTATAGGTCATACTCTCAGCAAATGTACAAACTTGTTTTTTTTTTTGTTTGTTTGTTTTAATAGATATTATTTAATTTCAAACTAGTGTTGATTTTTATTTTTCAGTGTGTAGATATTAAGGAATAACGGTAACAGTTTACAATAAGGTGTCATGTGTTAACATTAGTTTATGTATTAACTAACATGAACAAACAATGAACAGTATACACGATGAGTCAAAAGTGTTTGAACAGTAAGATTTTTTATGTTTTTTTAAAGAATTCCCTTCTGCTCACCAAGCCTGAATTGATTTAATCCAAAATACAGCAAAAGCAGTAATATTATGAAATATTTTTACTATTTAAAATAACTGCTCTCTATTTGAATACATTTTAAAATGTAATTTATTTCTGTGATCAAAGCACAAAAATTTCAGCATCGTTACTCCAGTCTTCAGTGTCACATGATTCTTCAGAAATCATTCTAATATGCTGATTTGTTGTTTAGGAAAATTATTATTATTATTATTATTTTCAATATTTAAAACAGTGGAGTACTTTTTTCAGGATTCTTTGATAAATACAAAGATCCAAAGCATTTATCTAAAAATCAAAAGCTTTTGTAACATTATACACCATTCAAAGCTTTGAGTTTTTAGGAAAAAAATTATAGAAATTAATACTTTTATTTAGCAAGGGTGCTTTAAATTGGTTAAAAGTGATGATAAAGACATTTCTAATGTTACAAACGATTTCTGTTTCAGATAAATGCTGTTCTTCTTTTTTGAGCAGCAAATCAGATTATTAGAATGATTTCTGAAGGATTACATGACTAGAGCAATAATGCTAAAAAATTTTAACATTTGGAAATTACAGGAATAAATTACATTTTAAAATATATTCAAATAGAAAACAGTAATAGTAATAGTAAATTATTTAAAAATTGTACTGTTTTTGCTGTACTTTGGATCAAATAAATGCAGGCATGGTGAGCAGAAGAGACTTCTTCAAAAAACATTAAAAATTTTACTTTTGACTGGTAGTGTATTTATTACACTATTTATTCATCTTCGTTAATGTTAGCTAATAAAAATACATTTGTTCATTGTTTGTTCATGTTAATTCACAATTTGCAATTTTGACCACTTGGATGGCAAGTTGTCAGACGTTTTGGTTCATCTGACGTTAAACTTGAAGCTTTTTCAGTGGATTTTAGCACTACATTCATAATAGTAATTGAGGTAAAAGGTATTATGATTAAACTTGTAGTTTTTGGAGTATTAAAAAGTGTTTAAATCAAATTTTGAATTATAAAATTGCAGTATACAAGTAGTTGGTTAAATGACCCTCTACAAAATAACTTGCGTAACAGGTAAAAGCAAAATTTATCAGATAGAGAATTAACACCTAAATTACATCTAACATAAATTTCACACCTGAGTATACTGTTATTTTAGTGATACGTAGCCTGTGCTAATGTCTTATTGAAAATCTCACATACACACACTCACATTTTCACTTATACACACAAATGCACTTTGTTATTACCTGAAATGCTTAATATCTGGAGCTGAGAGCTCGACATTGTGTTCTCAATGTCCCTGAGAGAGCTCTTTGCCCTGCGATTAACAATGATTATAGCCTCTTCACTTCCTATTGCTAGCACACTGAAGATTTTAATTTGTAGTTTAATTAATTTTAATGACATAACATTGTGCTCAAAGCGCATATAAAGAAAAGGATTGAACTATACACAAAAACAAAAACATCACAAGTTCGTTGTCGAGGGTTTTATGTGCTCGCTATATCTGTGCACGTTAAATGAATTAGATAATGTTCATTTCTCATCTGATGGCTGTAGATGTGCATAAATGGGTTTTAGAGGACAACATCAAAGGGATGTAAAGCAGGCCTTTAATTAACTACTCCATGAGTCAACCAAGCAACAAAAAAAGAGAATATTTTTACAATACCTGAAAAGAGCTGCAATACCTAAGCCGTTGCATGTTATTATCTCAGTTGTGGTGGAGAAACTCTCATTTTGTGATGTGTCCGTAACAAAAGATAATCGATAGGAGATCAATTAGTGGCGATGAGAGATGGACAGATGTCAAGGACAAACCCTGAGAGCCAATCGATTAATGAGGGGGAGTTTCAGCTGGGTTCCATGGAGGGTGTTTGTTAGTGTTGATTTATTGCATAATGACTGCCGTCACCCTGAATGTGTGTTAGTGGAAATGTACCCGACCCTCCTTCGCAATTCACTTCCAGTTTTATTTATGTTTCCAGTCTTTTATACATCGGAAAGTTGTACTGTTCTCAGTAGAAAGCGACTGACGTGTGACTGGCGAGGCCTCAGTCGGGCCACTACGAAACCGATCTTTCGGCCAAGCATCTGGAGCCAGAGATGTGTTGTGTTTTTAAGTGAGTTGGTCTAAAGTTGTGTCCTTTGGTGTGATGGGTTTGCCTTTCTGTCTGTTTGTGTGTGTGTGACAGATACTGCACCCTCTTCTGTTCCCCTCTCCTCTCTCTCTCAGCCCCATGAGCCAAAACAACAGGCTCCAAACAGCTTGAGCCTCTCCTTATCAGCAGAAAAAAGTGCCCCATTTTCACAGCTTTGAATCTGACATTTTTGGCACATTAAGTATTGGACATTAATAAATTAAATGTAATGAAGTGACATGAAAGCAGAACAAGTCAGATGGTACAATGCAAAAAAGTAGAGAGGGAGGAAAAAACTTTCTTTAAGCTGCAATTAGCTATTACTTTTTTAAAGTCATCTGAGAGTGTTTTTCATCTTCATTTATTCAGGCATATAGTGAATAATTAAATGGCCAGAGATGTAAGGAAGAAATACAAGTGAAGTTTGTGCCAATAAATTCTTGTTTGTGGACATAAACCAAGGATCATTTTGAATTCATTTTATTTGTCGTTTATCTTAATTGGTCAACCAGAGGGTATTTTGCAGCGTTATAATCATAGGCATATTCTTGGTTGGATTAATGTTTGCTTCTGTTTTGATGTAACCAACAGTGTTTATGATGATCGTTTCTTACTTTTAACCACTACTTTTAACCACCTGAACAAAGTGAATATTGCATTAAAAAGATATGCACAATGTAACAGCTGAGCAAAAGAGCCATAGCAAAAATAACAACCCAGGCTCATGAAAATATGTTCCTCTATATACATTTCTGCAACACCGTAATCATGTAACTTACTGCATGTTTAATGGCAGCTAAACCTGTAAATCATACTTTGTATGAAAAGGAATAGAAGTTAGTGTTTTACTGCCTTTAAATGAAATGCAGAAATGTATGTTTGTATATAAATATATATGTCTGAGAGACCTCTGAGTGCTGTTTCTATGTGTCAAAATGCCAGTCTTTGCAAATATTCTTGTAAACACTTTAAATTAGGTCTTAAGTAAGAGCAAACAGCTAAGGAAAAAACAAAACAAAAACAAATGTGTAACAGTATATTGGATCCGGGCAACTCTTAAAGGATTACTTCACTTCCAGAACAAAAATTTGCAGATAATATACTCACCCTGTTGTCATCTAAGATGTTCATGCCTTTCTTTCTTCAATCGTAAAGACATTATGCTTTTAGAGGAAAACATTTCAGGAATTATCCCCATATATTATCTTCTGAGAATCTGTCTATTTTAACTTTTTACTTATTACATTTTGCATTATTCCTGTAATAATTATTAAAATTAAACTTTTAAAATTACATTTTATATTCATAGTAATAATAGTAATGACAATAAAACAATATAATTTATAATTAAAATTTTTTTTTACAATAACAACAATTCAGCAATTTTTAAAATGTATTATCCAGTTTCATTAAGAATTATTTCATTGAAAAAAAAAAATCACAGTTTGTTTACAAAGCACAAATTAAATGATCTCACTAAACATGAATTGTTTATGATGCTTTATAAGCCCGCGGAAGTTTCGGTGCATATGGAATGTGTCAGTCAGCTACAAACTGAGGGTATAAGTTTAGGAGGAAGTGGGTCTAAGCCTTTGGGCCTTTGATTGAGAAGGGTGGGTGGAAAGAATCATGGGTAGAGGGATAGCGAGAGAGCCAGAGCCAGGACTCTCTGCAGAGGGAGAGCGACTGGACCAGCGGCCCTCCTCTGGGCACGGGGATTAGGGAAGAGTGGGTCGGCAGCGTGTTGATGAAAGGATGGGGCTGTGTCCATAGAGGAAGTAGAGGGGCGGAGAGATCAGGTCAGCGCTCAAAGCGAGGGAACGGCGCAGAATCAACTTCAAAAAAACAACAAGAAAAAAAAACAAATAAACAAACACAAAAAGATGCAGTATAAAGAAAAGAAGAAACAGAGGCTCCAAGGTCCTTTCGCTAATTACCAGCACTTGCATTTATTAATAAGGTCTAATGAGCACTTTCTCAATAGTTTGTTTTCCCTTAATATGAATATTTCCTTTTCATTAACATGTTACATGTGCATGGATTCTTTCCAGTGATCACACCACAGTCTCTTCTTTCCCAAACGCGCGCCCACATGTTTATGTCAACATTAAATGCAAGACAACACGTGAGAGTTTTTAGAGATTACAGATCAGTGTGTTTCAGATTGTTGTGCTTGTACAGTGATGTATTATGTGCTCAATTCTTCCTATAAGTCTTTATAATGTCAGAATCACGCTAGATCATATTGACAGAGTGAGTGGGGGTGGGGATCCCATCCAAGAGCCAAGTTCAGGCAGATGGTTTGCCTCTAAACTGCCTGATTGGAAGCATGTAGCCATCATTAAAGGTACTAATTTCAAAAAGAGTCCATATTGTACACATGCTTAATTAATCAGCCCCTGGCTTGCTTACTAAATCACCACTGCTGGTTCTGTACTGATATCAACTGTACACAATCACAAACAACTTCTTTCATCGGATCAGGAGGTTGTGGATTTATGTGCTTTAATGAGGTAACGTGTCTGAGTGCACCGTTCATGAGAGCAGCGTTAAAAGCTTTTGTTTTGTTTGTTTCTGTTTCGACTGAGTCTCTCAGTGAAAATTAGGATGATAGTTATTTTGGTACTGTACAAACATGTCACTCTGTATATGTGTGTCCAGTGTGTTTGTTACTTTACTGGTATTTTTGTCAGTAAGATTTTGTAAAAAGGCTCACTAAGGCTACATTTGATCAAAATACAGTAAAATTAGTAATATTGTAAAACAATTTAAAAACAATTTAAAATAAAAGAAATTTATTCCTGCAATGGCAGTTGGATTTTCAGCAGCCATTACCTCAGAGGTGGACAGTAGTGAAGTATTTTTACTTTAGTATCTGTAAGTATCTGTACTTTATCAGAGCGTTTGTCCTTGGAAAACTTTTACTTCACTACATTCCAAAGCATAATGTCGTACGTTGTACTGTGCTACATTAAGAACAAGAAACATAGTACTTAGTTGTACTCAGGTAAATCTTTGGATTACTGTTTGGATTACTTTGGTCAGAGTAAAAGTAAGAAAGTACTAGATTTCTAATGTAATTATGTATTAAATGATATGTAATATTAAATGTACTGCAGTAAAAAGGTACAATATTATGCTTTGGAATGTTGTTAAGTAAAGTTTTCTAAAGAAAAACACTCTGATTAAGTACAGACACTTGAAAAGTACTTTTAAAGCAGAGTAAAAATACTTCACTACTGTCCGCCTCTGCATTACCTCAGGTTTAAGAGAGTTTTGTTGCTTAATATTTTTGTGGAAACCCTGGTAATGTTTTCCGGAATCCTTGATGAATAGAACAGCAACACTTTGCAATCTTTTGTAACATTATAAATTTCACGATTCAATTCTAATCGATTCTGATTCACAGGTTTGCTATTTAATTCGATATAGATTATTTTGAATATATATCAGGTACATGCCAAATTTTCTCAAGGAAAAAAAAAACTCTCAACTAATGCTGTAAAATATACATGAGAGTCAGTTGTACTACATTACTATAATACTGAAGGTATTATATGCAAAGTTTTTTATAATAATAAAGTTACAATTACATAATCATATTTGTATTCCAATTAGTTTTTTTAAATATGAACATTTAAACAGTGTCTGTCATAAAATCCTGATGGATTTATTCAAACATAAATGAAATATTGAAGAACTATTAAAAATTGTTAAAAATATGTTATTTGGTGCATATATTTAGCAGAATGCTACTCTCTATAGTTTTTTTGGCAGACCAACAAGTTTATAGTCACCAAAATTGTTATTTTCTGAGGTAAATGTGACGTTATGTGACATATTGTTTACAAGCTGTTATATTGACATATTTGTGCTGTTGAAACACTTATTGAGCAATTACATTGGACAAGATACAGATTTCGGTAAGTTGTATTCTTTCTTTTAACATACCTTGAGATGTTCATTCATATTTATTATGCACTGAAACTGGTATTAAAGCAGAGAAGATTATCAATTCATGTGCGCTTTGTGCTGCCGCTTCTTTTAAACTGAGGTGCTACAGCGATCTGTTCCTCCGCATTAAACAGCGCCAAAACGGCATTTATTGTTTGAATATTGTAACAAAAAAATTTTATTGAATTTGAAGTCTACTTTTCATATCAAAAGTAACAAGGCACAAAGCTTATTGCGATTTATTGGATGGGAGGCACGCTACAATATTCTGTTCATTAACTGAAATCGGGCTAGACTAATTGATTCTTGGATATCATTTTGTAAAAATTTAAATTGAGAAATCAATATTTTTTACCCAGCCCTAATTATACATTTTTATACTGCCATATTTGATTAATTTAATGCATCCTTGCTACATAAAAGCAATATTTAAAAAAAAAAATAAAATAAAAATCAAACTTCACTTGTAATTCAAGCAGCATCTAATTGCAAAACAAACAAGTGTACAAATGTAATGTGTCGCCTTAGAATTACAGTGTAAGGTTCTATCTGACATTTTTGTCAAAATTGAGTTATTCACATTCTTATTCGGTGACAACTTATTTACAATATGTGATGTTTTTTTTATAAGCTGTGTACATTTTTGGCCTTTTTTTCATAAGGAACTGTGTAATACTGAAAATTTGACAGATTATAAAGAAGAATAAACTGTCAAAATCTGATTTCATAGATTTGTCCACTACTACTTTCCTACTACTTTAGATTTCTGTCTTTACTCTTGAGGAAAAAATATGGGAATATTTACATGCCAATAAATAAATATTTAATCTCTTCCTAGAGAACAAACAATTTATGATGCTGTGAAAATCAATACAAAATGACTAATATATGATGCAATATATTCTGAAACAACAGCTAAATTGTGTAGGAGTGTGTACATTTGTACTGTTTTTTTGGTATAGTAGAAAGTAAGGTAGACAGTAGAGTAAATAATCTTTCTGCATGAGCAGGCTGGTGTTGGTGTGTACAGTAATTAAATCCAGTCTGAAGGGAGAGTGTGGAGCCGGTGCCAGCAGGGCTGGTTAATCTACTGTGCTCTCTGCCTGTAGGCCGCTTGTAATTAGTGATGAGTTGATTGGTAATCTGGCCTCTCCTGGTGCTTTATCTGTGGCAAGTTAAAACGCCCGTCTTTAATCTGGACAGCCTAGTCTGCCTAGCGTGTGCATGTATACCAATCGAATTGGCTGAATTTTAATCTCCGACCTCCCCCTCGCTGGTGTTTTGTCTGTTGCTGGTGCGTGATGTAATGATTTTTGTGAGATTTGGCCATAATTAGTGATGGACGGTCTGGTAAATAGTGTGTGCATGTGGTTTCATGTGTATCTGACTGAACTTCGAATCCAGCCTCGTTTGTTTTCCATATGCAGTTTCTTGGAATTTATTTACAGGTGATGGAACGCAGGTGTGAGCTCTGATACGCCCTTGATGGTTGGCTCGGCAGGACACGCAGAAATGTTACTAGGTTGCAAAGCTGAAACAATGATCCTGGAGAGCAAGGGTGGGTCCCCTCTCACCCTGGGAGAGTATAGAGCAGGAATATATTGTAGCAGAATAATGAGGTAACCTATATACTCTCGTTGTGTCACTCTAACCTAATTACTGTTCAATACACCGAGAGCCTGCATGTAACGCTGCCCAGCAAATCTGATATCGCCGTCCACCTCTCAGCTTCATTACTTTGCCACCTGCTACATGTTACATGGGACTCACACACTTAGCTAGTTTTTGTTTTCTATGGAAAAATGTTGTGTCACCTTTTCTGATAAAAGTAACATTTGTGTGATCTTTCAACTTGTAGTGAACTGTCCGCTGAATATGTTTTATATATACTGAGAGACTATGGTTTATATAGGGCTATATTTATATATTATAAATTACTCTACCACTAATTGTCTTGCAGTTGCCTCTGTAAAATGACATAAGTGCTGAAAAAGATACTTTAATGCAACCTGGGCATTTTGACGGAAAATCTATATCTTGGTTTTTGTTAGGATTCTGCCGGTTTTACGGTTTATCACACTTTTTTTCCCTTACTGTGCCTGTATATGAATCAAATTGCGTTAAACAGTTGCAGAACCACTGCATTTTAATCATGATCCAAACAAACATGTTACATGTAGCATGAGCAGTTTTTGATGTAAATTCAGTTGTATAATTTTGCAAAATTGAAAGATAAACCAGAAGGGTCTGACCTTAGCTTTGTGGAATTATAATATATAGATATAATGTGAAATATAACGGGCTGCAGACGGGCTGAATGAGCTGCAAGTTCACTCACTGCCAGCAGGTGGCGCTTATGGAACAGCGGCAATACAGCATTTCCTTGGTTACTGCTGTAAACAAAGCAGTGTCCCGCTTTGAAATACTACATTAAAATGCATTATACGGAGGTCAGATGAAAAGAAAATACCATTTAAACTTTCTGAAGACAGTCAGTTTCTCTCAGAGATACATTTCCCCATCCCAGTTCAGTATTTAGGATTTTTTTCCAGTATTTCGTGCATTGTGAGTTTGCTCTGCCTGCTACAGTATTTTCACCTCTTTGCATTAAAAAGCTCTAAAAGTTTTCCAAACATTAGTCAGACATGTATGCAGTTAACAGGGATTCCCTCTCAATTCACGACACTGTCTAAATCACGTACTTATGCACTATTCTATAACAGTCTGTAGCATAAACAGTGCGAGTAGTGTAAAAAAAATAAATAGTGCAAGTAGTGTGTAAAATTCCAAAAATAAAAATGATGATGCACTTAAATAACCGAAAAAACAAAGTGATTGTCTGAGCCACTTGTGCCAAAACACCGGCTCCGCAGAAAAAGATCAACTGCTTCTGCCTGTTTAGCAGAACTCACTGATTCATACATGTAGCATAGATAACGAGAGAGGCAAACACAAGTCTATGCAGGAATCAAGTGATAAATATTAGGGGTGTAACGATACATGTGTTCATATTGAACCGTTCGGTACAAGGCTTTCAGTTCGGTACGCATTACAAACTGAATGATTTGTTGGACTAATCCTATTACATTTGGAAAATAGAAGAGCTTAACGTGTGAAAACACACTACTTTAGGTAGTTCGTTAGAGTTTTCCTTCTTTTCCTCGCTTTTAAATAGCTTGTCAATGCCTGTGCTCATTTTACTTTCACTTTCAAATTAGCATCAATTCGGCGTCAATTGATTGAATTGACAACAAAACAGTACAACAGACTCATTAATATAAAACATAGAATACAAATACATCATGCTATAGGCCTAATATAAAATAACAAATAACTTACACAAAGTCTAAATATAAAACACTAAAACCAAATGGAGCCAAATAAATAAGAAATTAATGTTTTAAAAAGCTTCCAAAATCATCTTAGATAAACGGCAAAAATCAAAAGGCCTTCCAAAGTCTAAAATATTTTTAAAGCAAGCTTTAGCATTTTGTTTCTAAACCAAATCTTTCACCAACTTCTTATCTTTCAATGCTATGCTGACTATATTGGATCCGAGAGTAATGTCGCAACATACAAGTGTGAGTAACTGTTTTTGTTACGTGGTCACCATTTCTTTGTCCGTGATTACAGATTGTTGCATCTTACATCTGATTACAGTCCATTTGAGCAGCGTCCATCTATGAAGGATGTAGGCTTTCAAACATACACAACTGTTAGCCAATCATAGCAGTGGGCGTTTACTTTTGAGTCTATAATCCATCATGCCAATTCGAATAGAGCGTTCTGATGAGAGGGATCAAAACAGGACAGAAAGTAGCCTAATACTTCTAAATTATATGTTTTTTATGTAAAAATCTTGATAACACTATAAGCGGCCCTCAGAGAACAGTTAAAAAATGATGAAAAAGCCAGTTTATGATCCTTTTAAAATATTTAGTTATTTTATTTATTTATTTTGTGACAGTGTAGAAGTCCTTACTGTCACTTTTGATTAATTTAATGCATCCTTGCTGAATAAATGGATTGATAAGATAGATTCATTCCTTCCTTTTCCACTCTCTCCCACTTTTGGCTTATGAGAATGACCACACATGAAAGCCCATTATAGAAATTCATCTTGGGAATCTCATAAGCAAATGAACCGTAATGGCGGGAATTAAAGCTTCCCTTTGGCAGGTCCTGGGGGCTTGTAGGAATGTGGCTCCACGTGTCCTTTTTTTGCACATAAATGTTAGTGCTCCTGGTCTGAGACACAGAAATGCTAAATTTGCCCCAGTGAAGAGAGCGTGCTGGCATTTGGAGGTATAACACTGCATATACTTACAGCAGAGGGTTCTGCTGTCTTTGTTCATTTTTAAATGGATATCAGACCACAAACAACACTTTTCGTAGGCCTCTAAAGGAATCCGTAGGCTGAGGAAGGTGTGATGTTTTTTTCTTGATCTTATTAGCATCTGAATCTGTCATGTGAAATTTTAACCATGCAAACAGACATATGTCACTACTGCATTGCTACGATGACAGTTTTCACGGTTTATTCAAAGTAAAACAAAAAGCTCAAATGCGCCTGTAACCAAGCAAGATCTGAGACCTGTCATGTTAGGATGCAAATAAAGGCTAACAGATCTATTCAGGAGAGATTTTAAAACACATACTTAATGTTCTGTGGTAAGTCCCCTTATTTAGTGGGGAAGATGATGTGGTAGTTTTTTACTTATGCTGTGCTCTAGGCAAAGGGAGATGAGACAGAGATAAAACAAATACACCAAACTAAGCAATGTTGTGCAGTATATTCTGGGTATTTGGACATTGATAAAATAGTCCACGTGACATCAGTGGTTCAACCATTATTTTATGAAGCTATTTGTGAAGCTGCATTTCTGGAGCTTGAACATAGTTGCGTTGCTGTCCATGCAGGGTCAGAAAGCTCTTGGATTTCATCAAAAATATCTTAATTTGTGTTCTGAAGATAAACAAAGGTCTTATGGGTTTGCAACGACATGAGGGTGAATAATTAATGACAAAATGTTTATTTTTGGGGAACTATCCCTTTAATAATTTGTCAGTGTCCAGATGAGGGAGGAATACTGTAGATAGCCTCTGTCTTTGTCAGCTTTTATCAACTGAATACATTGTTCAGTTCCTGACTCCTTTTCGTTTATGTTCTACTGGTTGAAAAAGACAACAGACATGATTGAGACACCTGACAGTCATGAAAGATGCTGCAATAATAGTTAAAAATATATACTCTTATACAAGATCTTTTTGTGTTAAAACTTTAATTAATACAAACAATATAGGTCTGTATACTTTTACAGACTGTCACATGCACATACCTAAAGTTAGAATGGGGTTAAAATAGAGATTCATATACAATGTGGCTTATGGGAACATGTTGGACCTGCAGGGCAAAACAACCAAGCAGAAGATACAAAGAGAAACAAAGTGTGGAAAGCTTTTAAGTTGAACAGAGTGAGCTTTATGTGGAGAAATGTCTAGACGCTCAGGAGAGTGATGCGCTCCACACTCCAACAAGCCAGCAGTGAAACCCCGTTCTGCCTCTTTCAGCTCAGTCCTTTCAATGCAGGACTTCTGCATTATCTGTCTGTCAGCCGAGGCCTGCGGGCAAACTCTGTGCACGCTGGGTGGGGGTGGGCTGGACCGGGCAGAGCATCTCTAGCCCTGTGGCTTAGGGATTGAGAGTAATTCAGCATCAGATCAGAGTTTTACTCACACCGCAGATCTCAGTTCAGTAGGCTATACTACAGGGTCATCAGTCATTCTCTCTGTAGTATAAAAAACATTCAGTAATTTTCTCTTATAGTTGACCTCTAGACCTTTGAATGGCAACTCTTGGTTTATTCATTCATCTGTATTCAAAAAATGATATACAGTTGAGGTCAAAAGTTTACATCCCCCTTTCAGAATCATTAAAAATAATTATTATTTTACCAAAATAAGAGGGGTCATACAAAATGCATGCTATTGTTTATTTAGTACTGACCTGAATAAGATATTTCACATAAAAGATGTTTATGAGAGAAAATAATAGTTGAATATATAAAAATGACTCGGTTCAAAAGTTTACATCCTCTTGATTCTTAATACTGTGTTCTTACCTGAATGATACACAGCTATGTTTTTTTGTTTAGTGATAGTTGTTCATGAATCCCTTGTTTGTCCCGAACAGTTAAACTGCCTGCTGTTCTTAAGAAAAATCCATTAAGAGTCGGGGGGTGAAAACTTTTTTAAATTTGAAGATCAGGGTAAATTGAACTTATTTTGTCTTGTGGGAAACATGTAGCTATCTTTTGCAGCCTCTGAAGGGCAGTACTAAATGAAAAAATCTGATATTTAGGCAACATAAGAATAATGTACACTACTCCATTCTGTTCAAAATTTTTCACCCCCCAGCTCTTAATGCATCGTGTTTCCTTTTGGAGCATCAGTGAGCGTTTGAACCTTCTGTAATAGTTGTCTCTCAGTTGTCCTCAGTGTGAAAAGATGGATCTCAAAATCATACAGTCATTGTTGGAAAGTGTTCAAATACACAAAAATGCTGATAGAATTTGTGGGACATGAAGGATTTTTCTGAAGAACAGCGGGCAGTTTAACTGTTCAGGACAAACAAGGGACTCATGAACAACTATCACTAAACAAAAAAAAAAGAAAAAAAAACAGCTGTGGATCATTCAGGTAACAACACTATTAAAAATCATGGGGATGTAAACTTTTGAACGAGGTCATTTTTGTAAATTCTTGTGGACTATAACATCTTTAATGTGAAATATCTTATTCAGGTCAGTACTAAATAAACAATAACATACATTTTGTATGATCCTTCTTATTTTGGTCAAATAATGAACATTTTTAATGATTCAGAAAGGGGAATGTAAACATTTGACCTCAACTGTATATATTACATTTCATAGGATTATAGTTCATTGCTTCATAGAAGATATTAAGTACACATTCTTCTAATTTGTATAGATTTTTTCTATAAATGAAAGGTAATGTTGTGGTTCAACTCAGAGCTGTTTTTTAGAGCAAAGATTTTGTTTTAAATCCATATGTGGGGGAAAAAATTTAAAATTTTGGAACCAAGGCTTCTGAAAAAGTGGGCGGTCACTGTTGCACTCAAACAAAACAAACACTTTATCGGCTTAAGACTTAACAGTTTATACCTTAAGTTTTGCACTAGAGGGCCTTTCTGGGCACACATTAAAAGCAAAACACAGAAAGAGTAAATCAATCCGAACAAAATGAGGCACGCTGTGAGATCATCCCTTACTGTAGTCTGTGACTGAAGCTGGCTCTATCAGCACACTCTGACGCTGCCCAGCGTGAGAGGCCGTTGAATATTGTGGGGTGCAGATCTATAAGGTAGAGACCCCTTCTGAGTGGTGAGTCCTTGACGCAGCAGGAGAGTAAGTTCCCACTCTCATGATTGGAGACATCCATTATTGATGATGTCCTGATGAGATTAATCAAGCTTGAGAGTCTTTTTCTTCCTCTTTTCTATTTTTTTTTTTAATCCAGAATCATGTTGAAACCAATAACAGCGTCATGACATCCTAATCGCTGTGTGATGAATATTTATATCCAATGGAAAATGATGCGTTCCATATTCATGACCTTTCTGTTTTTGTTTTGTTCTTTCATCTATCAGGGCTTTATTTGATTTATTTATATTATTATTGAAAGTGTATGTTTCTGAAGGATACTAAAGCACCGCATATGGATGCATACGTTCTTTCATTCTTGAATAAATCTGTGCGTTACTGATTGTCAAATTATACTGTATCTGTTTGAGTTCTTTGCTTACTCAAATATGATGCATCTTTCTGTTTTGACACAGCAACATCCACATGCTCATAAATATTATCTCACAAAAATAGCTTCTCATAACTATACATGCTGTCCAAACACATCAATTACATAAGCTTCCTCTTTCATTTAATAAAAGACAGAAATAAAGAGCCTGTCGTTAAAATCCATGCAAATGCATCCATATTCATCCTCAGTTAATGTTATTTTTAATCTGGGCTGGAAGCTTCTGTCTTCCAGTCTTTCCAAGTAAGCTATGCAAGACTTAACTATCGCAGAAGCACTTGGTTGTGTGAATTATTGATTTAGACAAGTTTTTTCATGCAGTTCTGTATAGCTCCCTCAGCCATTAAAAACTCTTCTCAGACTACCTTATCAGTTCATTCACAAGCTAAGCAGAAAGATATGTCTATTCAGTAGATTTGCAATGTATTCATGTTAGGCCTATTTGTAACTATAAAAAGCAAAATGAGGAAAAAAAATCTGATTGCAGTCCATGCTTTCTTTAGCCAACCAGGAAGCTTAGAGGTTGCTGTCTGCCAGTGTCCACCAATGAAATGGTTTCGGATTTCGCAGTGGTTTGTATCTATAGCACAACACGTTCTGTGAGAATTCTTCAGAATGCAGACGGAATAGTGCAATAAAATATTACTTAGTCAGTGGCGCCAGAACACCTTTATAGATTAGGTAGTGAAACAGACAGAGCGAGCAGTGTAGTCTGATTCCCTGAAATAATAACTCTAATACAGGCTACGTTCACACTGCTAGCCTTAGTGCTCAATTCCAATCTGATTTTTTTGTATAGCTGTTCACATTGTTGTTTTAAATGTGGCCAATATCAGATTTCCAGTGTGAACTGATCATGGTTCTGAACTGACCCGCATGCGCAAAAGAACAAATGAACAGGGTTTCCAGGTTTTCACAACAAAATCCACCCAATTGCCTCTTAAAAGGGTCATCAGATGCACAAGTTGATATGATTCTTTAGCGTCTTTATGAAAGTCTATAACATGCTTTGGTTAAAATTTTTCAAAAAAGTCATCCACTGCGTCTTCAGCGGCTCACATGTCGGGATTAAATGAGACTACTATGTTTATTATTACATCCAACAACAGAACACCTCAATCGCTTAGGAGCCATACGTCCCTGTTCTGACACTGAAACAATGGTGAGTTAGTGGGGTCACGTCAACCCATGAAGTTGACAAACAATTTATTTAGTGCTGTCACTGTACTACATATGAGTTCTGTCACATTAAATTTCCAATGACTATCATTCGCAACTGTCTTGATAACTTTGGGTAGGTAAAATCTTTTAACTGTCTCACACAGAATTATGACGAATGTCAATCTAGAGTGACGTAAAAGTTGCATGAATTTCGACATGACTGTTCACACTGCGGTCACATTGCAAAACATCTGACCTGTATCGGATTTAGGGCCACATATGGAAGTGGCACAAATTGGAATTGAAAAGATCAGATCCCGCAACACATTCTCACTCCCAACTCATCATATAGGACCCTTTGGCATCACTTTTTGACACACAGGGTATCCCTTTAGCATAATTTATGAGCATATAACCCCAACCCCTGTCATTTGTCATAGAGCTATCATTTGTCATATAAACACCAGATATAACAGGCAGATACAGCTACAGTCATAATTTATTCAAAAAGTTTTAATATTCCAAGTCTTCCGAGGCAAAATGATTGATTTGTGAAAGGAATACACTCTTAAAAATAAAAATGCTTTAAAAGGTTCTTCACAGTGATGTCAAAGGTTCTTTAAAGAACCATCTCTTTCTTACCTTTTTATAATCTGAAGAACCTTCTTTCACCTCAAAGAACCTTTTGTGAAACAGATGTTAAAGGTTCTTTATGGAACCATTTAGACAAAAAAGGTTCTTCTATGGCATCGTGAAGCACTTTTATTTTTAAGAGTGTAGACGCAAACGCCGTCTCTGTCCGCCGTGAAGCTCAGTCTGTTTGTGCATACATTTAAAAAAATTCCACCAGAAGAAGCATTTACGTCAGCCTTGGTTGTGAAAAGCGACAAGACAAACAAAACAGTTGTGATGTGGCATGTCCGGTGTAGACACTAGCAGTTTTGGTGCACATCTGGTTTGTTTGACCTCTGCTGATATGAACGCGATAGTACTCTGGTTCGAACCTAGAAATCAAACCAGCTGTGAAAGCAACCCTAAGAGCTGGATTTTGTGTTGAATCCAAAACATACAGGGCAAGCAGTCTAGTAGCAGTCTAGTCCAATTCTTGAATGACTGATTCAAACAATTAGGTTAGTTTGCTTAACCGACTGGTTGTTCGTTGGAGGATTCAAGATTTACAGTTCTCAGTGGTATTATATTTTTAAGTTTGTTTTGGTATTGTATATTATATCGTTTTAAGATTGTAAGGCCAATTTATTTCTACAAAACAAATTAACAGTAAAAAATTAAAAGGCCATTGAAAGTCTATGTAAGCACTGACATTGGCTTATCATTTGCCAATGTAAATGTCTCAAATATTTATTAAAAGAAATGTTAATGAAACCATTCCAAAATGGGTTCATTAGGAGTAATTAGATTTACACACACACACACACACAGACATATATATATATATATATATATATATGTGTGTGTGTGTGTGTATGTACATATACAAGTGAATAGTAGGCTATGGCTATGATGCCTGTGTAACACTACAATAAAGCTAATTAATTAACATTAGTTAACTACTTTAGCTAACACAAACTAAGAATGAACAATACTTCTACAGCATTTAATAATATTAACTTCAATTGTGTTAGGTGTTACAGACACATGTATATTTCATCAAGGAACAATGCTTCTGAAACCATTTTATGGTAGCAATATGAGATAGAGAATGTGATGTACTAATGCATAAAAATACAGCCTCTAGGAGTTGAGGAGAGTAAGACATTTGTTGACGTGGTGACCAGAGAAAGGTCTCTGTTAGCCTGCAGTGTCTCTTTAAGCACATATTTACATGCAAAAATGCAGATGAGATATTAGAACACATGAAATAAAAATATGTTGCATATATGGTACTCAGGTCCATGTCAAGACTCAGGAAAAAAGGGAACAAAGAGAAAGCTGTAGTCAGTAGGTTAATAGTCTGCTTACCTTAAAGGGATAGTACGCCAAAAAAAAAAAAAAAAATTCTGTCATTTACTCACCCACATGTCTTTCCAAAACTCTTCTGTGAAACACAAAAGAAGCTATTTTGAATAATGTTGGTATGGACCAAAATACTATTGACTATAAGTCAATGGGATCCGAAACCGTGTGAGGTTTGATGAATATATTATGACAGAATTTTCATTTTTGGGTCCACTATCCCTTTGTGTATTTGTGTTGTTTGGCAGTGTGAGTGTGTTTGATGAATGTGCACAAGGCTGATGTCAATGAAAGGACTTTGAGTTTTTCTTGGGTAACAGGAAACATAAAAGGTCTGTTGCCGGACCCCTCTGCCCCAACAATTTGTTCAGTACTTGTCCGTGCGTCTATGTTTGTGTGTTTGGTTATGGAAGGTGAATGGATCCCCTGCAGCAGTGTGTAATAACCAGTGTGTTCTAGGTAGGGGGTACAGAGGGGGAGGGAAATGGATTAGATGAGAGCCATTGCAGGATATGGTGTGTTAAAGATCTGCCTCCTGGCTTTCCTTAGTCTCCATCGCTCGCTCTCTCTCTCTCTCTCTCTCTCGTGCATTTGTCCACAGCAGTGGCCGTGAGCCGCAGATCCCCTTGTTCGGCCGAGAAGCAGCTCTGTCAATAAGGATACATCAGCGGTTCCAGCCCATAGAGGATCCACCCATTACCCCCCTCTCTTTACTAAACACACACTCACTCACTCACTCTGTAGCTACACTGCCAGGGGCTTCCATTAGTCCCACCACCTGCTGTGCAACAGCCCCCCCAAACACACACAGTCACTCTTTTTATTTTTTAGAGGTCTCAAAGTGAACCGTCCATACGGTTTCTTTCTCTCTCTTGTTTTTTTCCTTTCATATATTCAAGTGTATCATCTCTCTGAACTCTCCTGTACAGGATTTCCATCTTCTTTACAAGGAAATGAGTAGACCGAGACAGACAGGAGAGAGTGGAGGTCCCGTCGCCGCATCCCTCGTGCACCCCTCCCTCTCTCTTGGACTCACTGAGCGAAGACAAGGCGATGCGGTGCAATTATTTTAATTGGTTGTGACTTCTTCATTTACATGACAAGTGCATGCACATCCTGGGAAACCGCGGTCTGCTTCTCCGTCAGAAGAGAGACCCCTCGGTCAGCGTGGGACACTGGGCTCTGGAGGTCCTGAGGGGGGCGCGGGGGTGATATTGCGGGTTTTTCTAGAAAATCCCACAGTCTGCTACTAGTCTAGCGTGTATGCAAACTCCAGCCAGCCTAACTTGGTCTAGTCCTGCTGGTTTGTCCCTCTATTGTCTCCTGTTGGAAGTCACCTCACCCGAAGCTTTATTCCTAAGTGCTGAAAGTTCTCATTAGGGCAGCATGTGGTGTGATAGTGAGTGGTGTTAGTTTACCCTTACGAGACTACTCATCTGAATCATTATAATGATAATAAGTTTGGTTTGGTAGTGTTTTCTTTTTAGAAAATGCATTGTTATTTTCACTCTTTGGTTTTGGGTGATGTCCACACCAGCCACCATCAAAGTTCATGTATTAGAAAGAAATCACATTTAAAAGGATAGTTTGCCTAAAAACTTTAATTCTGTCATGAATTACTCACCCTCATGTTGTTCTAAACTCGTAAGACCTTCGTTCATCTTCAGAACACAAATGAAGATATTTTTCATGAAATCCAAGAGCTCTCTGACCAGCAACGCAACTGAAACGTTTTATGACACAGAAAGGTAGTAAGGACGTCATTAAAATAGTCAATGTGACATCAGTGGTTCAACTGTAATGTTATGAAGCTACGAGAATAGTTTTGCGCACAAAGACAATAAAAATAACTGTTTTTTTCAACAATTTCTTCTCTTCCGTGTCAGTCTTCGACGTATGCAGTTTTGGGTGAACTAGCCATTTAAATGTTGAATTTATACTTTAAAGTATCAGCATCTTAGTTTGAAGGCCACACATTTATTTAGAATATTTAGAGATTTTTATTTTAAACTTATGTAAATATGTTGCATTTATTTGTTTGACAGATGTGACTTACAAATGAGGAAAACTATAAGCATTTTATCATACAAATACATATTACTGGAAGTTTTATTTTATTTATTTATTTAATCTAATTAAATTCATTTTTATTTTATTTTATTTTATTTTATTTTACAAAGTAGAAAATGTTATAGGAGGTGTCTTTGTTTATATTTGTGGATTTTATTTATTAACCAAAACATTTCAGAATTGTTTCAGTCCTCTTTTGAGGTTCTGTATGTACACTATCAGTCAAAAGTTTTTGAACAGTAAGATTTTTTTATGTTTTTCAAAGAAGCCTCTTCTACTCACCAAGCCTTCAGAAATTATTCTAATATGCTGACTCGATGCTCAAAAACATTTATTATTATTATTATGTTGAAAACAGCTGAGTATTTAATTATAGAATTTTTTTCAGGTTTCTTTGATGAATAGAAAGATCAGAAAAACAGCATTTATCTGAAATGGAAATCTTTTGTAACATTATAAATGTCTTTTATCATCACTTAAGCATCCTTGCTAAATAAAATTATGAATTTCTATAATGTCTAACATCAATTTAATAAAATCAAAGAATCCTGAAAAAAATATGTACTGAAGGATCATGTACACTGAAGACTGGAGTAATGATGTTGAAAATTTAGCTTTGATCACAGAAATAAATGACATTTTAAAATAGAAAGCAGCTGATTGCTAATTTGATGCTTTGACCAGTAATCTAAGATGATATTTATTTCTTCCCCATTATCATTATTCCTCCTGCCCCATTATTTTGATAATGTTAAGTGAAATCATATCCTGTGTTTACAGTTTATCTCTCAGCTGTTCTGTATCAGAACAGTATCAGCTGTACTAAGAGAATGGACAGAAAGTCATGCCAAGTCAGGCTTTAGAAGTTTATACAGAGCAGAATATTACAGTACATGCCTATCACAGCGTCTTACATGAAAGGGACTGCTAGTAACTAATGAGTTGACGGCTCATACAAAACAAATTGTATTTTTCAGCTTGTTAAAAAACAACAATTTTTATGTCCATAGGATAGCCTACTTAAATTGCTCTTCATTCACATGTGCCTTTAAGGAAAAAGTGTTATATTGTATTACAATAAAAGTCATGTACTGGTAAGTTTATACCCTTAAATACCTTACAATAAATTCAAGTTGTTTTTATGATGATATGTTAGATTGTTTGATCTAATCTCATGAATTTACTCCACAGCAGAATAGATGTAATGAGGAAAGAGTGTGTAATATCATGCGTGTGATTGTTTGGAACAGACTGTCTGTAACTATCCTCGCTCTAGGTGCAAGTTTGGATTAACTCAAATGAAAGGAAATCAATTCAGTTTGGGGACTCCCAGGGGTGTCGTCTGACTCTGGCTCATGCGTACGCCACCATCAAAACATGTTGGCAGTAAAAAGACGTGTCTTCACATAGACGCCACAAAGCCGCCTTTGTGCTGCATGTGAGGGAATCTTTTAAAACCGGCACTTCATAAACGGAATAGCGAGCAATACAGAACTTCTCTAGTCTACATTTCAGCTGACAATGAGACGAGAAAAGCACAATGTGAGTGATAGGAGCGAACAAAAGAGTGGTTTTCCCTCACAGAGACGCCGGCGATGCCAAATTTATGGTCCAAAACAAGAGGCAGATGAAATTCTAAGCTGGTGTTTGGGTTTGATTCGGCCCGGTGTGGAGTGCAGTCTGTTCTCACGCCCTCCCGGGTGTGTCTAGCGGCTGAGGGAGTGGCTGTCCGACACCTAACACAGCTCTGAACTCTGAGTTACCTGTCCCACAGACGGAGCCAGTTTCACAAACGAGACGAGGGAGATAATGTGTATAATTTAGGGTCATTGCGGGTGTTTAGCTCTTTATTTGATTTCAGAGACTGTTGTTGGACATGGGCCATTATAACTGATAGTTTAATGTAATTCAGCGCTCATCTTTGCTGTCTGACACAAACAAAATGAATGTGAACCAAAACTCAAGTGCATTAGCTTATGGCAGACTGAGAGGGTGAAATTCAGCTGCTGATTCACACACTCTCATAAAGGAATAAGTTGATTCTTAAGGCTTTAAAGCCTCTGAAGTCCTTCAAGGCCAATGTCTTCTTCTGTCATGCACACACATATATAGGCCTACATTACTGTATATATAGTGAGGATGCATTAAATTGATTAAAAGTGACAGTAAATGCTTTTACAGAATAAATGTATCACCATTTCCACAAAATATTAAAGGGGTAGTTCACCCAAAAAATGAAAAATCAGTCATTAATTACTCACCCTCATGTCGTTCCAAACCCGTAATACCTTCGTTCATCTTCGGAACATAAATTTCATATGCATGTCGAAGACTGACC
Source organism: Labeo catla (assembly GCA_012976165.1). Classification (NCBI taxonomy): domain Eukaryota; kingdom Metazoa; phylum Chordata; class Actinopteri; order Cypriniformes; family Cyprinidae; genus Labeo; species Labeo catla. The sequence continues at coordinate 118,352 of VONZ01000887.1, read as the reverse complement.
TGGAAGTGAAGAAACTGCTGAATAAAGTAGTACACAAAAAGTATCGTAGCTGTATAACATTAAAGTTGAACAATGAATTATTTTAATAATGTCCTAACTACCTTTTTGGGTCTTGAACATGTCAGTTGCATTGCTGTCTATGCAGGGTCAGAAAGCTCTTGGGTTTCATCAAAAATATCTTAATTTGTGTTTGGAAGATGAACAAAGGTCTTACGGGTTTGGAATGACATGAGGGTATATAATTAGTGACAGGATTTTCATTTTTGGGTGAACTATCACTTAAAGTATCAACACTCTTAAAAATAAAGGTTCTTTAAATGGTTCTTCATAAGGTACCATAGAAAAAACATTTTTTGGTTCCACAAAGAACCATTCAGTCAAAGGTTCTTTAAAGAACCATCTCTTTCTTATCTTTATATAATCTGAAGAGCCTTCTTTCGCCCCAAAGAACCTTTTGTGAAACACAAAGGTTCTTCAGATGTTAAAGGTTCTTTATGGAACCATTTAGACCAAAAAGTTCTTCTATGGCATCATAAGGCACCTTTATTTTTAAGAGTGAAGTACAATATTAAATAGTAATAATATTTTACAATATTACTGTTTTTGAGACTCATTTAAGAAATCTTTGCGACCCCAAACTTTTGAACAATATTTCATATATCGCAACTATTTGCAAGGATTTCTTTGTTTATCTAAAAGAGAGTTTCATTTGAGTTCAGTGTTCCTGAAAACCACGGTCTCTTTCTTCTCACATAATAACATCATTTAAATAGAACTTAAATATTTAATGTCAATTTATTTACTTTTTATTAATTATTTATGTTTTTTATTATTTATATCTCAAGTATCTAGTTTGAATTTAAGTCTCAAGTCGATTGTTTATGGGTCTAATTTGATTTTGTGTGTGTGTGAGAGAGAGTGTGTGACTTAAAGGGATACCCTAGTGAAAAATAAATATACTAAAATGTATTTAAAATACATTTATTGCATGCTAAGTATACTACACATACATTTACATATTATGTACTTAATAAAAATACACTGCAATTGTATTTTTAGTATACTAAACTGGTATATTTAAAGCTTATTTAATTGGAACAACTAATTTTGTACTTAATGCACTTTAATTATGCAGAAGTAGTGCTGAAGTCCAACTAAAGATATACTTTAATATATTTGATTGTGCTAAAGTGGAGCTATTGCAAGTAAACTTTAGGTACACTTTAAATATTGTGCATTTAAAGCAATATTGTTTAAAGATCATACAATCCTCATCAATAGTGACATTAAAACATATTTTAGGCTTAATATTAAGAAATGTGCATTCTGCACAAGTAGTATTCCAAATATAGTTTAATTACAATTTTTATATCATGTTAGACTTGAACTATACTTAGTATAAAATAAATGCATTTTAAATCTATTACTTTTTACTAGGGTAGTTCTGCCTAAAATGATTTTTTTTTTTTTTTTTGCATAACACATAGGAATATATTTTTATGAATGTTTGAAATGTTTGTGTTCATATGATGAAAGTCACAGGGTCATTTTTGGGTGAACTGTCGCTTTAGGTGCAACACGAGTCTGAGTCTCAGACTGAAGTGTCAATCTCTGACTTGGATTGCACATCATCACTCCACAACTGTGAACACGGTACCTGAATTGGCTCTCTAAAATGCCAAACGTGTGCTCATATACAACACCCGTCTGGATATATGCCCAGTTATAGTGCTATTTTCTTCATCATTTGATCGTTGTTTGATGAATTACTGCTGCCTTGATTAAAAGAAAATACACACAGTCGTCTTTTTAAAAAGAAAATCCATTTACCACCGGATCTCTGTGCCTTTTTTTTTTTGCTCTCGGTACCTCACACAAAAGTGGTGCGCTTGTTTAGTGAATTCGCCCCAGAGTGTGTGTGTGTGTTTGTGCGATCACATTTATTACCTTGTTGGTTTATTTGATTGTCCATAAAGGCAACTTGAAGATTTCTGGTGTTCTCCATTGTCTCGTTCTGTCATTAAACATGCCTGTATTTTATTAGCTCGGTCCCAAGCAAGGTCATTAATTGCAGCTGGGACCTGGGGTAGCCCAGCTCCACTAAGAGGTGAGAGAACGAGGGAGAAAGAGAGTGCGAGAGAGGAGGGGGAAGGATTGTTAACGTGTTACGGCACAGGCGTCTTCTGAGATTGCCTGCTTGATTGCTTCATAAGGACCCTGTGGCACACAGCAATTAGGAGCCGCAGACCCGAGGAGCACTCCGATGATTTCGCTGAGACTCTTCCCGTATCAGTCCAGCAGATCGGCACACTCAGCCTTCCCCTTACGGAGCGCGAGTCTGAGGAACGGGGCGAGAAGAGAGTTTCGGGAGAGGTTAATGACATCTAGAGCAGGGAACATGTGCTGTGGGTAATTGGTAAATGGTGGTATAATGAAAAAATTATAAACGTTGTAATGACTGTGCTCCTGTGAAAAGAGAAGTGAGTGTTTACACTGGAGAGGCTCAAGCAAAAAAAAAGGATAGACGGAGAGAATCAGAAAAAGAGGTGGAGGAATGGATGAAATGATGGCCGGGTGCAAACAAAGCACTGATACTGATAAGTGTGAATCATTGGAGTTTAATAGAAAGGCCTCTGGCTGTAGGAAAGCTCTGAGGATCCATTATATACTCAATTATATCAAGACATATATAGCTACTAATAGTGAGTGTGTGTGTCTAAGCAGCGCTCTATGGTGCAACAGCTGCAAGTGTAGGAAATATTAGGATTAGACTGATAAAAGGTCTTGTTTAACACTGCTATATGAGGCCACACACAGTGACATTATGTATTCTGTTCTGCTGCATTTCATAGTTTTCAGTCATGTGACTGGTGTGGAGACCTGGAAGACAAAACAACCATAGAACTGCAGCACAGGCCAGTCAGTTTTCATCTGTTTCCAGTGTTAAGGGTAACACATTATAAGTAACACAAGTTATGTAATGAGATTACTTTTTGAAGTAACCAGTAAAGTAAATATAGTTGAAATATAGTTGAGGTCAAAAGTTTGCATCCCCCTTTAAGAATAATTAAAAATGTTAATTATTTATCAAAATAAGAGGAATCATACAAAATGCATGTTATTGTTTATTTAATTCTGACCTGAATAAGATAATTCACTTAAAAGACATTTACAAGAGAAAATAATAGTTGAATTTATAAAAATGACCAGTTTCAAAAGTTTACAACCCCTTGATTTTTAATATTGTGTTATTACCTGAATGATTCACAGCTGTGTTTTTTTGTTTATGGATAGTTGTTCATGAGTCCTGAACAGCTAAACTGACTGTATGATTTTGAGATCCATCTTTTCACACTGAGGACAACTGAGGGACTCATATGCAACTATTACAGAAGGTTTAAATGCTCACTGATGCTTCAGAAGGCAAAACAGATGCATTAAGAGCCGGCGATGAAAACTTTTGAACAGAATGGAGATGTGTACATTTTTCCTATTTTGCCTAAATATCAGATTTTTTTCATTTAGTACTGCCCGTCAGAGGCTACAGAAGATAGTTACATGTTTCCCAGAGGACAAAATAAGTCACATTTGCTCTGATCTTCAAATTCGAAAAGTTTTTACCCCCCGACTCTTAATGCATCATGTTTCCTTCTGAAGCATCAGTGAGCGTTTGAACCTTCTGTAATAGTTGTATATGAGTCCCTCAGTTGTCCTCAGTGTGAAAAGATGGATCTCAAAATTATACAGTCATTGTTGGAAAGGGTTCAAATACACAAAAATGCTGGAAAACCAAAGAATGTGTGGGACCTGAAGGATTTTTCTGAAGAATAGCGGGCAGATTTACTGTTCAGGACAAACAAGGGACTCATGAACAAAAGCCCTCATCATATAGCGCTTGTAAATGCAGACATTATTTTAATTTTGTAGAGAGAAAGGATGACAAAAGTATCAATGTCACATGTAAATTGTGTAGCGGTACTGACTTTGTCTACTGCGAATACCAACATGTTTTGCTGGTTCTACCTGCTTGAGCGCTGTTGCAGATTTTACTGTGTGTACTATGTGTAGATTTTACTTCTGTATAACTTGTCATCAGTTTGAACAAGTTGTACTCTTCATTTATCTGTAACTTTCAGGCTTCAAAATTATTCAATTACCAATTTTTTGGAGTGTAATGGAAAAATAATGTACCTAGTAGTGTAACTTATTACGCTTAGCAGGGAGTAATAAGTAAATAATAATTACTTTATTACTTTTAAAAGGAGTAACTAGTAATGAGAAATATATTACATTTTTTGAGCAACAAGCCCAACTCCGTGATACTAAAATTAGTTTACACCTTATTTATGATGCATATACACAGACAAGCAGCTGAGCCCAGAATTTAAACGCAATGTGCAAAGTTTACTTTAGAATGGTTTCCTATGGAAAAACATGAAACTTTAAGTGTTGTGTTCATATTCTGGGCACATCTACTTGCCTGTACTGTATTATTAATGAAGTGTACTAAATGTATTGTTTTAATATTATTGTCCCAGTTCATTCACTTAATACAAACCTCATAAAAGCACAATAAGTAGGAAGATTAAAAAGAAAAAGGTTGGCTTTTATCTTAAAAATGTTAACTATAATAGGTGTTTTATGTGATAGCATTATGTCAAAAGTAATATTTAAAATCACTGAATCAACCTACATATAGTCACACCAAAATTTATTCAGACACCTTCAATATTTCTAACATTATCACAGTTTATTTGCTATAGTTTAGAAAATGGTAACAAAATAGGACAAGAACTCAGAGTTAAACTGTCAGAACAAATTCATCTTGATAATGTCAGATACTTTTGAGAGAAAGGTATGTAATGGATTACAATCAAATTCAGACAGCTGTTAGTATGACAATATTTACACAACTATCAGTACCAAGCAATGCTTAATTTTGTTCAGTCTGTGGTGTAAAAAGGTTGCATTTGCAATTAAAGAAAAAACACTTAAGCAAAACATGGTCAGGTCAAAGTGTCTAAATAATTTATCAGTTTTACTGGTAGTCCACTGTATGAAGAATTTTTGGGTATAATATGTCATAGTTTGCTTTATTTTGCTATCCTCACTTACTTAAATAACCTATAGTGTCCTGCACCCACTAGTAAAAAAAATATCCGAAATTATATCTGGTGTCTGAATAATTTTTGGTTTGACTGTAAATTAGGTTAAACCAACAAAACAAATTTTAGGGTTAAATCAGATAGCACACTCAAAGTAGCTGTCGTCATTGTTCATGCTGTGTTTACGTAAATGCTTACAAATGCACATATATAAAAAGTGACATTTCTATAAATAAAATAAAGAATGTGTCAGTAACAACTATTTCAAACTGCTGCTCTCATAACATGATTTCTGTGTAGAGTTAAGTAGATGCTTGAGGTTTGCTTGAGGTTTTTTTTCCATAGCCCATTTTAAATTGCCTCCTTTCAATTAATGTATTATAAATAGAAATACCTGTGTATAGTTCCCATAGGCAATTTGTCTGAATACATCCTTCAGATAAGTACAATGGTAGACCATCATATTTTCAGAGGCGATTACCCAAAGCTCAGTATGAGGATGATGGGACACGTCATTGATAACCAACCATTTCATAACTCCCAGGCATATAAATAAAGCAATACATGTGTTTGAATTATGAAACTGCTATGGGTTTTTAGGAGGGGTACTGAAGGTAAAGAAGAGGAAATGACCCTGAACAATATAAAACTGCCGGTATGCATCTAGATATACTATAAAGACTTTTGGATATATTTAAACATTTGTTTATGTTTTATTAGTATAGAAAAGACCAGGATTATGTCTGTGTTTAAAGTATGAATTCTGTACATTTTGGCCCCTTTCATTTAATTTAATTTAATTTTATTTTATTATTTTATTTATTTATTTTTTTTTTAAAGCATGTAACTGAAGCCGAACTTACACCCAAAATACTTACACTGAAAATTGAATTCTGCCACAAATTAAATCAAGTGTAATGTGTGTTACAACTCGGTTGGTCATTTCCAGTTAGTAACTGCATCTCCATGGGCGTTCCAGTATCAGTGCCGCGGGGCGTCTTTCCACACCCTTCCCCCGCCCTCACAAATACACACCCACATACTGCCGCAAATAATTGACAGTGTGTTTAACCGCAGCTGATGAATGCCCTTGATTTCCCGTGTGTCCGAGACACAGCAGGAAATCAAGGTTGTGTGAGGCTGACTCGAATGTAACCGCCATTCATCACAACCAGGAGGATGTGACGGGGGGATGACCCAACCTGTACCTACAGACACATCACGCACAGAGGCGAAATGAATTACAGTGAAAGATGTTGTACTACTAAATTCTTGAGGAATATTCACTGAAAATTGCGATATTTCTATTAGCTTTAGATCAAAATCTCACCAAATCAGTGTTGTTTTCGATGCTGGATATTAGAGTAATGCTTTATTGTCTTATATTGCATATCTCATCCAGTTATTTGCACTAATGGGTCCAGCTTCAAAGTGATGGATTACCATCAATCTCAGACTTGTATTTCTTATCACAAAATCCCATCATTTTCAGATTGCTAGAGTTTGAAAAATCTAATAAGCAGATGTTTTCCCGGGCTCCTGTTCATGTTTATCTACTCATGTCAATTTCGAAGCTAAAATGATCTCTTCTAAACGTTCAGATATGAGTTGAATGAAACTTTCCCACAACACTTTAAAGTTTGAATAATATTACCTCTCGCTCAGAAGCTCTCTGACAAAGGAAAGATCTTATGTACAATGGGGAAAAAACTCTAGCAAACTAAGCAAAGCAAAGTTAACTATTTTCATTTGAATAATGCTCAATCTAAACTTTGTTTTTTATTTCTTTATTTATTTCCACCTTTTTTTCCCCTAGATGCAAAAAGTTGCACAGAAAGTGAAGCGAGCGCAGCTCCTGTGGCTTGGGTGGCAGAATAATTTTCTTTTTAAAATATTCTTTATTCATGTGTTATTTGTTTATGTGGATAAATTATTAAAAATTTGCTGGAATTTTGCAAAGGTTCTAGTTTGCAGTTAATGATCCCCCTCCATTCTCTCCCGATGGGTATAGTTCGTAATTTTCTTGAATATAAAAGCTGCATTATTCATGTGTATCGGCAGACCACATCTATTAATTATGTCTTTCTTTTTAGGTGCTTACATTTTTACAATGATATGTGTTTTTTTTTTTTGGTGCTTAAAGAGGTCTGATAACTACAGTGGAAGTAATGGAGGGGGCCTGCAGTAAGGTTAAATATGACTTTAAAAGTTTCAAGAGTTCATTGGGACAAAGGCACAAAAGCAAAGAACAGAGAAGAAAAGAGGAGAAAGAACAGAGGGAAAGAAGGAGAGAGAGAAGTTTGTTGAGAAACAGAGATGTAAATGCCCCTGTTTAGTAATTTATAGATGTGGGAATTGAGTGAGACTCTCTACAGAGTCATAAACTATTGATGTGTCTAATCTTTTAGATCCTGCCAACATAATAATCATGATCTGGATGACAGTGAGAGGCAGAACCACACCCACTTCCTCCCCTCACTCCCACAACAAACACACACACACACACACACACACATCTCCATCAATGCCTCTCCGTTAAAACACGGGCTTTGCTCTGTTAAAAGCTGAGCTTTGCGAACACTACACATTTCTAGTAAAATCAATGAACACTTTGCTCCATGTTAGCTGCGCAAATGTCCTGTGGCATTACAGGAGAAGTTCACTTCCAGAACAAAAATTTACAGATAATTTACTCACCCCCTTGTCACCCAAGATGTTCATGTCTTTCTTTCTTCAGTCGTTAGGAAATTATGTTTTTTAAAGCAAACATTTAAGGTTTTTTTTGCCATATAGTGGACTTCAGCGGTGCCTACGAGTTTAAACGTCCAAAATACAGTTTCAGTGCAGCTTCAAAAAGCTCTAAATGATCCCAGCTGAGGAAGAAGGGTCTTATCTAGCAAAAAAATTGGTTATTTACTAAAAAAAAATACAATTTATATACTTTTTAACCTCAAATGCTCATCTTGTCTAGCTCTGCATGAACTCTGTGCATTCCGGGTCAATACAGTTAGGGTATGTCAAAAAACTCCCATCTCATTTTCTCCTCCAACTTCAAAATCATCCTACATCGCTGCAGAAGTACCAACCCAGTGTTTACAAAGTAAATGTGCAAGGAGGGTCAAACACTCTTTATAAAAAAGGTAAAACAGCAATGTAGGATGATTTTGAAGTTGGAAGAGAAAATAAGATGGGAGTTTTTTGACATACCCTAACTGTCAAGAACCGGAATACACAGAGTTCACGCAGAGCTAGACAAGATGAGCATTTGAGGTTAAAAAGTATATAAATTTAGAAATTAGAAATTTAGAGCCTTTTGAAGCTGCATTTAAACTGCATTTTGGAAGTTCAAACTCACAGGCACCATAGAAGTCCACTTTATGGAGAACATTCCTGAAATATTTTCCTCAAAAAACATAATTTCTTCATGACTGAAGAAAGACATGAACATCTTGGATGACAAGGAGGTTTAGCAAATTATCTGTACATTTTTGTTTTAGAAGTGAACTTCTCCTTTAACCGTTTGCAGCGTTTTTTTCATTTCAACTAACATTTTCTCTGTGCTTGCTCTGCACTAGAGTATGGACCATGCTCTAATGAGTCATTTGCACAATGACTTTTAGTTCAGCCAGAGTATGTATCATGATTGCCCATAGGAAAGAAAAGCACAAATGAGATCTCCTTAATATCTCAGCTGTTTCTCCTGGGCAGCAATGAGATTTTTCTCCTGCCTCAAGACAAGAGTGATTTCAGTATGAACTCAAATATTTTTTCTTAACATTTCCTATGAAATCTGTGAATCTGTGTAAACATATTTTTTTATCAATGAGGATACGAAAAACAGATTATTTTGTAAAAGAAAAACAATATAGCGTTTGACTGCACTCATGCTTTTACGCACAATATATTCCCTCCTGATTGAAGAGGTTGTCTGCTTGAGTGCTTCAAAGGGCTGCTAAAGTGTGTGATTGGTTTTAATGGTTTTAATCCAAGTTTTTCTCTTGGATTCACAATCAGAAGGAAGCACTATTGTAGACCATTATGTCAGAGATTTGGCTTTCATCATGAGTACATCTCTAATAAAGAGAGCCATGAATTATAGAGAGAAGTTTACATCTCTTGAAGGTCCCCTGTGGGTTCAACAAGGAGTGCATCAGTCTGCAAAACAAATTAAATGCTTGGTCTTTAACATTTGACATCAGCTATTAATTACTGAGCGACATTTATGCACACTGTTGGTACAGTTACTACAATCACATGAGCACACACTGTCCTGGAGGATCATGGCTGAATTGGTGTTGTTTGTTGTTTGTGTGTCTTTGCTGTGGGCCTCTTTGGCATGTTCGGTCTTGTCCGTCAGACAGAGGAACTGAAGGTCATTCATGATTCTGACAGAGTCTGATCAGTTTGAAGTCTGAGTCACACGTAGACTGTAGTGTTTGCATCACTGCAGGCTACGACTTACTCAGAATGGGCATGTTTTTTGTCCTGCCTTTGGTTTAAAGATCTATCTATCTATCTATCTATCTATCTATCTATCTATTGTATATTACATTCATATCATTTTCATTAATCCTAAAATGCAGTGCATTTTTAACTTATTAGCTAAATGGTTCCATTTAATAGTATTTAGCTCTTTCCTTTATATCCTTAACTAAAACTAAAAAAACTTGTTAAAAAAAGCTTGTACTTGTTAATTGTTTGACATTTTTCAGTAACACTTTGCTATAAGGTGTCATTTGTTAACATTAATTAATGTATTAACTAACATAAACAGACAATAAACAATACATTTATTACACTATTAATCTTTGTTAATGTTAGTTAATAAAAATACAGTTGTTCATTGTTTGGTAATGGTAGTTCACAGTGCATTAACTAATGTTAACAAACACAACTTGTGATTTCAATAATACATTAGTAAATGCTGAAATGAACATTAACTAAGATGTTAACATGTTAACAAATGAACCTTATTGTAAAGTGTTACCCATTTTTCATTTCAGCTATGTTTCTCAAAAACTAATAAAAATCACAAAAAACAACTAAAATGAAAATTAAACATATAAAAAAACATAATTCAACATATTAAAAAAAACTATAATTGTATCTCAATGCTATTAGTAATACTAGTATATGTGTGTCAATATTTTTAATAATAACAATACATTTATACAGTATTTATTCATCTTTATTAATGTTAGTTAATAAAAATACAGTAGTTAGTTCATGTTAGTTCACAGTGCATTAACTAATGTTAACAAACAACTTGTGATTTTAATAATGCATTAGTAAATGCCGAAATTAGCCAAGATTAGTAAATGCTGTAGAAGTATTGCTCATTCTTAGTTCATGTTAACTAATGTAGTTAACTAATAAACCTTATTGTAAAGTGTTACACATTTTTCATTTCAGCTACAGTTCTCATCTTCAAGAAGAATAACTGAAATAAAACACAATAAAAACTATATAGATTTAAAAAAAAAAAAACTAATAAAAATCACAAAAACAACACAACAAAATTACTAAACCTTTAACTAAAAGATCGAAAAATATAAAAAAACCTAACTCAACATATTAATAAAAACTATAATAGTATCTCAATACTATTAATACTAGTATATTTCCATCAGTAATTTTTAATAATAACTATACATTTATTAGACTGTTTATAAATCTTTGTTATTGTTAGTTCATGAAAAATACAGTCGTTCATTGTTTGTTCATGTTAGTTCACAGTGCATTAACTAATGTTAACAAATGCAACTTGTGATTTTAATAATGCATTAGTAAATGCTGAAAATAACTATGATTATAAATGCTGTAGAAGTATTGTTCATTCTTTCGTCCATTTTCAAGAGAATAACTGAAATAAAAAATAATAAAAACTATATAGATGTATTTTTAAAAAAAACTATTAAAAATCACAAAAACAACAAAATTACTGAAACTTTAACAACAAAAAAATTCAACATATTAATAAAAACTATAATAGTAACTCAGTAATACTAATAATAATAATACTAGTATATTTCCATCAATATTTTTTAAAAATTATAATTAATTATATTCTCAATGCATTTTTTTTAACATTGTTCTGAAAATGAGCAGACCTTCACTATACATGAGCAGTGGTTTGTAGGGTTTAAAGCTGAAAAATGACTGATCATGTTTTATAATTGTGGTTAATGGAAATCATAAATAGACTGATAATTTGCTATTTAGTCCTATTTAATCTCAATCATGTCTTTTTCATGTCTAAAGACCATAATTAGATTTAAAAGTCCATATTTAAAATCAGATTGAAAAGAAATTAAATTAAATCACCCATTTCGTCTGTTTTAACTGTGCTCAAATATGAAAAAAAAGTCCATAGCATGCTTTCTTTATTTCTCTCGACCTATTCACAACTTGAAGTATTTCATAATTAACTGTAGATACCTTAAAACATGAAGAATTAAAATCAAGCATCATGACCTCAATTATTAACTGTTAGTTTTGTAAATACAGTAGCTGTTTTACACTCGATGGAAGATGAGAGCAATATGAAACCCCCCCCCCAGGGTTGTCTCTTTTTTTTCCCCAGTCTTTCTTTTTCTGTTTTTCATCTCTCTGAAACATAATGGAAACTCTTTTCTACACAGTGATTATATGATTTGCTCTGCTAAGGCCTGTGTGTTATTGTCTATTAATGGACAGACAAATTATATAAATGCATCTCAGAAATAATGGTGCACAATGGCTGATGCATGTAATAGCCGTCAGTGTGGCAGCCCAGCGGCTCGTCGTGAGGGAGCAATACAATGTTCCCCAGCTTGAACAACGCCGGACGACTACCTCTGAACCCGCATTACTCATCTGCTGATAAAGATAGGGGGATAGAAACAAGACAGGGAGGGGACGAGGGACGCGCTCGCACATGCAGGGTCTCAAACCTTTGTTTTTATCTATATTTTATTTAGACTTTGTTTGCAAAATGCCAAATGAAATATGCATTGTCTGCGTGAGATCTTAAAGTTTAATGGTGGATCCGGGGGTGGGGGCTTCAAGCAAAAGGGCAAATCAAATGTAGGCAAACATGATAAAACAGCATTTTATGGACAAGGAGACAAAACAGCGAGGGATGGGATATAGATGGAAGAATATCCATTGTTCAGTTGTGAATAGGTTGATCATTACTCACCCTCATGTTGTTCCAAACCTCTATTGCTTTAATTCTTCTGTGGAACAGAACTGTGAAGTGTGTTTTAACTGTTTTTGTCCATACAATGAAAGTCAGGCGGGTACAAAACTTTCACTCTATAGAAAAAAAACACTGAGACATTCTTCAAAGTATCTTCTTTTGTGTTCCACAGAAAAAAGAAACTCATACAAAAGAGCTCCCCAAAAGACCTTTCATTGATCAGTTTTTAAAATAACCATTTTTTTATTAGTATGTCAACATTTTAATAATTTAAAGATTTTTAAAGCTTTTTTACTGTATAGGACCTTTTGTGCAATGGAAATGTTCCATGGATGTTAAAAGTTCTTCATGGAACCATTGATGCCAAGATTAACCTTTATTTTTAAATGTGTATGGGTGACTAAATGATGGTAGAATTTCTTTTTTGGATAAACTATGCCTTTAGGGTCTTATAAAGGGTGATTTATGAAGATATCACCTGGATTAATCCTGGTCTTACTAATGATATCTGGTGATAATGTGAAGGTTTTAATGCAACCTGTTGTATAATTATAGCTGTGTTTTGGACAAATGAGGCACACGGTCAGGTAAAGTCATTCATGTGGTTATTAATCAGACTGGGCATGTGAGGTTCTAGTTTTTATACTTCCGCCTCCTTACGAATTTTACGACACAGTGTCATTTTTGCTCTAGGCTTTGTATGCATGACCAAGCATGCCTGCTGTAAAAGAGAGTGGATGCTCGTAGCTCATTGTAATCTATAATTAAACCTGGCGCTAACAGCTAAGCTCTAAACCTACACTCAGATCCGCTAACGGCTAGCTACCCTGGCAACTGCGCTACCGTAGGAGTTGCATGATGGGACCTGACAGCACCGCCTGGGGGTTCCCCTGAGAGGGTGGAGCCTACCAAGGTGGCAGCAAGGAGGGGCACGGTGTTTGAGACGAGCAGCCAGACTTCCTGTTAAAGAATGCGACGGCATGAGGAATTTTTGATTTGATCACAGACAGCGGAATTCAAATGGCAGTACATATGGAATTTAAAAAAAAAACATTTTGCACAAAATCATGTGACAATGTTAGGCCAGAAATTGCATAATTATATTACTGATGCGTGCACTCGGATGGAATGGGAATTAAATTTAATCAACAAACAGACACAGGATATTACAGGATAATATAGTCTCACAAACACATGCAGCGTGCAGTCCACGTGTGTTAATGTGCTTTGACAGGTCATGGAGGGCTTTTTTTCCCTTCAGCTGTTCCTCTCTAACATTTGCATTTGAGTCATGGTTTCGGCACTGTGCCAAGCATATTCAGACGCTCCTTTAACAATGTGGTCACCACCAGACTACAAAGGGCATCGAATCAAGAGACATTAGGTGAATTGTTGCTTGAATAGCTCTACGCTCTACTCAATGTGTAATATATATCTAAATTTTCCATGTATGTTGATTGTCCATGTATGTATAGATCAGAGGTTGCATTAACCGAAAATTCTCCGTCTTTGACAGAAATTTTTTATCAGTGATGGAAAAATCTAAAGGCTGTCCGTCATTTTGACAGATTACACTGAGGGTGATGTATTGTAAATTGTAGCTGTAATTCCCACCCCTGTCCAGTTGGTGGCGAGTGCGCTCCAGTCTGACAGCAGAGCACAAGATCCAGAACAAAAACGAAACTATCACGAATGTTTTCCTATGCATTTGATTATATACAGGCAAGTACACAGAAACTACAAAGATCTATCAAGCCACATTAAAGATTGCCAAAACGGTATTTATTGCTTGAATTTCCTAAGGAAATTGACAATAGCCTAGCCTATTGATATTTATTGGAAGGAAGACGCGCTATGTACTGTTCATTCATCAACTGAAAACAACATAGACCAAGAGATCGATTGTGATTTAAGAATTGATATTGGTTCATTAAAATGAGAATCTATTTCGATTTTTTCTAACTTTTTTTTTTTTTTACCCAGCCCTAGCGTATTTTGTTGTTTTAAACACTGCGCTGTCGTCCTGTAGGATCATGATTAAAAGCGAAAATGTGAACAAAAATAAAAGCAATTAAACGTGTTATTATAATTAAAATATGAAAATTAAAATGACGGGTAATAATAGATTATGATGGAATTATTACGACCCTGTCTATCAAAATGACGGACAATGTTAGTCTAGCACAACCTCTGGTATAGATATAGATATAGGCCACTTTCTCACAGCAAGCATATGGTTGTCAGTCCTGTATCTGAGTCGTTAATACGTTTACGTTTACACACAATACAGTTATTTAAAAGGCACCTGTTATGCACCTTTTTACAAGGTGTACTGTAATATAAGTCTCAGGTGTCCCTAGAATGTGTCTGTGAAGTTTATTATTTATTATGATTTATTATATCATTTTGAAAATGCCTATTTTGAGTGGAAGCAGAAACACGCTGTTTTCATGCATGTCTCTTTAAATCCAAATGAGCTGCTGCTCCCGCCCCCTTTTCCAGAATAGTGCTGTGCCTTTACAGCTCATATCTCAGATATTCTGCTAAAAAAACGTTTGGTTTCGATTATAATGTCTATCGCACTGAAAACATGTGTTTTAAAGCCAGTATAAACTTCTGATATACGGTTTTCTGAGTGTGCACATCCGAAGCACACACACAGAAAGCAGCTGTCACACAACATACTAAATACTAAACTAAGTTCTCTTTCACACACAAGTTGATGTTAAAAACAGGCATAAGTTACAAAAACACAGTCTGTTATGTCTGTGAAGTTAAACAGCTGGGAAAGAAATTGCATGTTAATATTAGATGTGTATTAAGTGACAGCAGCGTAATAAACAGTACCTATACTGCTGTCTACACTGTTATTAAGAGACAAACAATAAAATAAAACCAGAAAATCACTCACTGCTCTGGACTGAATAAAGTCTATAGCTTTAATAAGAGGACATTTCTTACTTGAATGCAACTTTTAATGCTCTGGCGTGAAGATAAACATGGCGTGTGCGGCTCACATTTGGAGTGGTGTCTTGGCTAATCTGACAGTGTTCGTCAACAGTCGTGGGTGGGGCTTGTAAAGTGTGACACCACATTTTACGGATTGTGTGATCGGCTTGCTCTGAAACATTGCTTGTGATTTATGGAAATTTAAAAAAAAAGGAGTGGGTGGATTTTTAGCATTATTGGGTAGTTGTGTACACACACACTGCTAACACACATTTATGTTCAAACAACATGTAAAAGTGAATTTTGCATAATAGGCCAACCGCTTTTTCTGTACTGCAAAACAAAAAAAGGTTTATCTAACTTAGTGTTTTTGTCTTGTTTCTAGTCAAAATGTTTTACAAATTCTTCAATTACGATGCATTTACTAGGTAAGCAAAATTATTTTTTTCTTCCCTGGAAACAAGTAAAATTATGTGCCAGTGGGGTAAAACCAGGCCCGTTGTACTGCTACATTTCACAGATGCTGAGTGAAAGGAGAGTTTTATAATGACAGGATATTCATTTATACAATCTTTTAGAAAAAACTACAGTATTTCTGCATCTTTGCACATGTGCAGTCCTTTCAGTTTCGGTTTTCAGTCCGACTGAGTGTCTGCATGCACTCTCGATCGTATTAGAAAAAAAAAAAAAAAAACCTTTTTAATCTGATAAAAAAAACTCCCATCTCATTTTGTCCTCAAAGTTCAAAATCGTCCTAAATCACTGTTTTACCTTTTTTTGTAAAGGATGTTTGATCTTTGCACATTCACTTTGTAAACACTGGGTCGGTACTTCTGCAGTGATGTAAGATGATTTTGAAGTTGGGGGAGAAAATAAAATCAGAGTTTTTTGACATACCCTAACTGTCTTGAACTGTTACAATATAAATTGTATTTTTTTTTTTTTTAGAAAAACAATTGTTTCTTTGTCTGGGATCGTTTAGAGCCCTTTGAAGCTGAATTTAAACTGCATTTTGGATATTCAAAATCGGGGCACCATTGAAGTTCACTATATGGAGAAAAATCCTGAAATGTTTTCCTCAAAAATCATAATTTCTTTACGACTGAAGAAAGAAAGATATGAGTACATTATCTGTAAATTTTTGTTCTGGAAATGAATGTTTCCTTTAAGATTGAGCTCAATCGGGATTGATTAAAGTGTTTACATGAAGGCTTTTCAGTCTGCCGTCAATCCAATTACTAACTGATTATTTGGTTGGATATAGATATAGATATATAGATGTAAATTAATGTGACACCTTTGAATATAGCTGATGGATGTTAGACCTTGTGGTTATGCTGCAGTAAGAGGGTGAAAGGTCACTTAGGGTTTTCCATTAGTGAGAAAAAAACAGTGTCTGATAGCCATGAATAAAATATCGTAAAGTATGCCAGACTGTAGCTTTTACCATCGCAACCCATGAGAGACGAGAAAGAGTGAGAGAGCAAGTGAGAAAGCGAGAGTTGGGGGGAAGAGAGGAATGGTGGATAACACATGAAAATCAATTTTTGAAGGCTTTCGATCACATTTTAGTCATCATGTATTATACCACATTTATTTTTCTATCACAGTTGATACTGCAGTATTTCTAACCCTCACAAAAAAGATAATCAAAATCAAAATATTAAAAAAGCCTTTATTCAACTGAAAAAAATTATGAAAAATAATAAAACTTTTTTGTATTTTTAATATATTCATTAAGACAATATTTTGAATGTGAAACTATTTTGAGATGATTGTTGGTCTTTGTGTGAACATTTGTTCCCCAGAATATATGCAAAACCTGACCCCTACAGACATGCTTAAAGTAATATACCGTTTTATACTTTGCATAAATTAATATTTCAGTGTTATAGTTAGAAACTAGCCTACGTTGCTAGGCAGATTGGGCCACCAGATTTCACCTCCACTCGCTGAATATTAGCTGTGAATATGAGCGCTATTGTACACTCAGTGTCCGCAGATCATTTTGTGGGTGAAGGGAATACATGTTGCATGCAGTAACTGCACCGACTGATTTTACAGACTGATATTAGGTGTGACAAGCATTGATGGACAGTGTGTGATGACAATAATGGATGGAGCTACAGTATCTGAGCTACAGTGAGGATGCATTTAAACAAATCAGTCAGTTAGATATTTATGCTAATTCAGATTGGGCGCAACCTAGCTCATTTACCTCATTTATGGCAGGCCTCATTTCTGTTACGAGTACTTTGCCTATCCAACTTATTTTTAACGTAAGAACAGGTGCAGGTGGTTGTCATCCACGTCCAGTTATTTTAGCTGTTAAAAAATAGTATGTTTAATTTTTTATAAACAGTTTTGATTTGGCATATTCACAGAAAATAGCTTACTTCTATATTGCAAAGTAAAGTGAAAATTTTTGCCCAGCCCATAAAAGCTTATGTACATTTCTTCTAGGCTGTGAGTACGCATACTATGGTAGCTTGTTTCTGGCATGCAATAAAAAAAAGATATTTGTGACTTTTTATTTTGCATTTTAATTTTATTTCTCTCAGTTCCAACTTCTCAGAATTATGAGCTTATCTCTAGCAATTTAGAGTTTTTAACTTGGAAATTCTGACTTTTTTTTCAGAATTGCAAGGAAGAAAAAGAGTCGCAATTACCTTTTTTATCTTTTTTTTTTTATCCTGTGTTAGCTTCTACTGAGGGAAGGCTGGTGTGAGTGTTGAGTGAGTTTGACAGATACATGAGCATAGTGCAAATGCTCATCTGCGTCTCACCTGGGGCATCACAGGAGGGTGCGTGCGAGGAAAACTGTGCAGAAACCGTCACCAAATTTGGCATGCATATTTGCCTGAATAGCAGTTTTCTAAGCTGTTAATGATTAGGACCCCAGGATGCCCCACACTAATGTAAATATCACATGGCATTTTAATGACATTTGGGCATATCAGACAGTGCAAGCAGTTTGCGTGAAGTCTCATCGGATACTCTACTCTATCGCGTGCTACTGTGCGTGTGCACATGTGTGCGGGCACTGTTAGCAGCACAGTTTTAACTGTGCTGGTCAATGTGCACAATTCTGTGACTTCATGCCCTGAAGACTGAGTCTAGACACGAGCCAGCCAAGCTGCCCTGATGACCTACATCCCACTATTACAGCCATCATTCCATTCACAGAGAGAGAGTGAGAGAGAGAGAGAGAGGGAGAGAATGGGAGAGAGAGAGCGCAGGGGGAGAAGAGATGGGGAAAATGTGAGAGTGTGGAGGGAGAAAGGACAGAGTGAGGGGGCTAGGAAAAACAGAAAAGCGGAGTGAAGCACAACAATGATATGGAATTAAAAAAATATATATATTCAAAGAAGAAGAAGAGAGAAAGAGAGAGAGAAACCAGAACAGATAAATGTAGAATTTGTCCACAGATGAGGAGGTGAGATGGGTGGTTTAGGGTAGTTTTAGCTAGAAAGGGTACATGCAATAACAGTTGAAGAAATAGTTAAATAAAATAAAATAATAATTAAACTAAAATAAAATAAAAGTTACAAATATAAAATAAAATAAACAAGTTCACCTTTATGTCTTAATTTTTTTATAGATTTTTTTTTATCCAGCCAGAATTTTACGTTATCAAAATTTAAATCAAACAGAGAGAACGGTTTATGTACAATTTTTGTCAATAGGCATATTTTTTTAACAAATTGTTATATCACAATTCAGAATTTTTAATTCTCACAATTATGACTTTTTCTCGTAATTACGTTGTTAATTTTGTTGTGTTTCTGCCACTGAGTAAAAAAAAAAAAGGTTATTGTGACTTTTTTTATCTTGCATTTTAGACCAATTTCTCCCAATTCCAGCTTCTCATAAATATAAACTTGTATCTAGCAATTCTGAGTTTATATTTCACAATTCTGATTTTTGGGCAAAATCCAAATTATGAGTAAAAAGTTGCAATTACTTAATTTTTTTTCTTCTCCTGTATTAGCTTCCATAGCATATAGAGGGAAGGCTGGTGTGAGTGCTGAAGGAAAAGTTAAAAATAAAATAAAATGAAATGAAAAATAAAAATTAATAAATTGAAAAATAAAATAAAATAAAATAATGTCAAAGACCTTTGTTTTTATCTATATTTTATTTAGACTTTATTGGCAAAATGCCAAATGAAATATAATAAAACTAAACTAAACTAAAAAAAAAATAATAATAAAATAAAAAAATAAAATAAAATAAAATAAAGAATTTCACCTTTATGTCTTGATATTTATAGAACAAAAAGATTTTATTTGGCATATTCACAGAAAATAGCTTACTTCTGTATTGCAAAATAAAGTGATTTTTTTTCCCAGCCCATTTTTCACTTTACCAAAATTTAAATTGATTTGACTTCAATTTATTGATTTGATTTGATTGATTTGATAATATGACTTAAAGCAAACACAGAGAAAGGTTTATGTATGTTTATTTCTGTTATTAAGTATACAAAATTATTAAATAAAAATAATGTTATCTCACAATTCAAATTTTAAAATTATTTTATTTTTTTAATTATTATTTTTTGTTTCGTTTCTGCCACTGAATGAAAAATAAAAAAGGTTATTGTGACTTTTTATCTCACATTTTTGACTTCTCCCGATTTCTTTAGTTCATATTTCATAATTCTTGAGTTTATATTTCATAATTCTGACTTTTTCCTCAGAATCACAAGAAAAAAAAAATCTGAATTATGAGTTAAAAAGTTGCAATTACCTTTTTTCTTTTCCTGTATTAGCTTCCATAGCATATAGAAGGAAGGCTGGTGTGGGTGTTAAAGGAATAGTTCAAATAAAAAATATATAATAAAATAAAATAAAATAAAATAAAATAAGAAATTGCTTTTTTCCATGCAATGAAAGTGAATGGGGACTACAGCTGTTAAACATGATGTTCTGTGAAAAGCTGTTCCCCACATAAAGATGATTTGGAATACAGTGAACAAACTGTTTAGACTACTTTTATGGTGGATTTATTGTTTTTGTCCTTTTTGGACCTTAACAGCTCTAGTCTCCATCCACTGTTATTGTATGAAAGAGAAACCTTTCCTTTTTTCCATAGAAAGAAAGCCATATGGCTTTGCAATGACATGAGTGTGAGTAAATGATGAAAGAATTGTTTTCATCATTTACTCAAAGCTGTTTGAATGAACTGTCCCTTTAAGAATCAAGCGTCCAGACCGAAGACATGGCACAGAATATGAAACATGACTTAATTGGAGGCCGCAAACACAACAGCCTAACTCTAGTCTGAAAGATGCGGGAGAAAATGCACTTCAGTTCAAGTCACATGACCTATTAAGTTCAAACATATAGTCTAAAGAGCACATATTTCACCCATGTTTTTCAGACGAGGATAAAGGAGCCAGACTGAGACTGTCAAAGAGATTTCGCTTTTCTGCATTCAGTTTCTATACGTATTGAATGAGTCAGTTGGACTGTGCTAATGTGTATTTGTCTGCGTCTGTGTGTGCTTGTGCATATGAGTGTGTGTTGCGTGCGTGTGCATGTGTGTGTAAAAAGATGTTTTCGAGCATGCAGAATCAGACAAAAGTGTGTGTGGTTTTGAGGCATACGTTAAAACAGACATAATACCACAGAAATAAAGGCTTACATCCTCTACATATGGAGCTATGCATCCCTCCAAATCCCCACCCTCCCATTTCCTCCACCCACAAATACAAACGCTCAAGTAAATATCTACCGCAAGAGACACTGCAAGATTATGAGAGCGTTTGCACTTGAAAAATAATTCTGTATGATGTCGCAAATTTGTTTATCACACCATTTGTCATGTTTGCAATATCAAAAATGTCAAATTTGCTGTTGTTCTTCTAGTGAATCAGCTAGATACATAATAAACATGTGCGTGTGTAGTTTGTTTCAATAAGAAAGCTGAGTAATTTCCTCCATCCCTTTATTATCTCTCTACCTCCCCCTTCTCTCCCCACCAAACACACACACACACACACAGTTGTTAGAGTTGTTGCAACTACTTAATCCTCAAGATTAACGATTGTACCTCAGCTGAAACAAAGACAAATTGAGATGACAAATGATCTGCCTGGCAGAGAGGAAGGAGGAATCAGGTAGAGACAGAAATACATTCATAAATAACACAGAAACACAAAATTCCATTTTTTCTCATCATGGCTCTCATAATGAACATGCTCTACTGTTCAAAAGTTGTTGCCGGTATGTTTTTTTTTAAAATGACTGCATTTATTTTATTCAAAATATAATAAAAACATTAGTATTGTAAAATATAATTCTGATTTAAAATAACTGTTTTACAGTATATTTTAATATATGTAAAAATATATTATATTCCTGTGATGTCAAAGCTACATTTTGAGCAGCTGCACTGCCGTTCAAATCAGTTTGGGATCAGTAAGACTTGTAATGTTTTTTGAAGAAGTGCTCATCAAGGCTGCATTTATTTGATCAAAAATACAAAAAAAAAACCTGTAATATTGCAAAATGTTACTACAATACAAAATAATGATTTCTATTTTAATATACTGTAAAATTTAATTTATTCCTGTGATGCAAAGCTGAAAGAACAACATTTATTAAAAACAGAAATCTTTGTTAACAATTGTAAGTCTTTGCTATTACCTTTTTATCAATTTAACACATCCTTGCTGAATAAAAGTATTAGTTTTTTTTTTTTAAAAAAAAGAGAGAGAGAGAGAGAAATAATAAAAATTTACTGACCCCAAAAGATTTCTGTTTTAAAATACATGCTGTCCGTTTTAAGTTTTTATTCATCAAATAATCCTGAAAAATTATCACAGTTTCCAAAAACATATTAAACAGCACAACTGTTTCCAGCACTGATAATAAATCAGCATATTAGGATTTCTGAAGAATCATATAACACTGAAAACTGGAGTAATAATGCTGAAAATTTAGTTTTGATCACAGGAATAAATTGAATTTCAATGTATATATTAACATAGAAAAAAAGTATTCGATATTGTAATAATATTTCACAATATACTTCTTGTACTATATACAATATTCTTATATAAAATATTCTTTAAAAAAAACATTAAAAATCTTCCTAATCCTTCAGAAATTCTTGTAATATTGAATTTTTTGATGATTAAAAAAAAACATCATGTAAAAGTCTTTAGTCACTTTTAATCTATTGAATGTGTCCTTTATGTGCCCTAGTAAAAAAAAAAGTAATATGTTTAAAATGCATTAATTTTACACTAAGTGTAGTTCAAGTCAGTTAACATATTTACTGACATATCACTCGAGACTTACATAAAATATAAAAATTGTAATTAAACTTTATTTGGAGTACTACTTGTGCACAATGCACATTTCTTAATATTAAGCCTAAAATATTTTTTAATGTCACTGTTGATGAGGAATGTGTGATCTTTAAATATTTTGCATTTTTTAAAGTGTACCTAAAGTTTGCTTGCAATAGTTCCACTTTAGCACAATCAGATATACTTCAGTATATCTTTAGTTGGACTTCATCACTACTTCCGCACAATTAAATTGCATTAAGTACAAATTTAGTTGTTCCAGTTTAGCAGACTTTAAATATACCAGTTTAGTATATTAAAAATACAATTGTAGGGTATTTTTATTAAGTACATAATATGTAAATGTATTTGTAGTATACTTACCAGGAAATAAATGTATTTTAAATACATTTTAGCATATTTATGTTTCACTAGGTTATGAAAGTATGAATTTAAAAACAGTAGTGTATAGTGACTCCGAAAAGTTTTTGGACAAACTTAAAAATCTGTGTAAATAAGAACTGACTCTACATCCACTGAAGACACAGCTGGATAAAAATAATTCCAGAAAAAAAGCTCTAAAAAGTTATTTCTGAGAAACGCTGTAGCATTATTTGTTTGCAGCCACTTGATTTGATATTCAGCATTTCATTCAATGAAATTCAGACATTTTAAGTCAGGATTAAGTGTCCAAATATAACCTCTGCTATTGCTTTAAAAACCAGCTGAAAAACAGTGAAAAGAACGAAGTTATCAGGAAAAAATTATAAAACTCTGTGTGTTATGTGTGTTTGTCTTCATGTTTACATGCTTACGTGTTTTTACCATCATCTAATTGTATAAAAGATCATTATCACCCAGCAGATTATAATATTCCTACAGCCATCATAGGCTAAACTGCTTATATACATAATCTTGGATGTGTGTGCTAAGATTTGATGCCTGTTGTGAGATGTTGGTATGGTCGAGTGCCCTCTAATCCCTCTCCTAGACTCAGGATTAAGCCGGCCAGGGCCGAAAAGGGAGGGAGGGAGGAGTTAAAAACAGAAGGTCTCATCACCCCCCATCATTGTCATTAGAAACACACATGGCACACACCAGTTTCTCTCAAACTCCCCAGCGTACACTTCCACACTGCTAGGGAAGATTAAATTGCGACGCGTTGACTGTGCAGACGCTAAGAGGATATAGCGAGACCCCAGCCTGGGCACCAAGTGCCTGCATGATTTCTGATGGGGTTCAAGCATGATGCCAGTAATCAGAGGGCAAAGGTCAGTGGGTTTCTGTATGGAGATGATAAATTATGACATGCTATTTCTTCAGTCACTGTCTTCAGACAGTGCAAAAGTTGTATCACGGTTGCATCACTCACATATTCCTTGCTTTTATGGTATCTGTATCAAGGATGATAAAAGAAAGACATCATCATCCGGTTCGTATGGCTCTCAGAGACTCAGACTCCCTCGAGAAGCCCATAATCCTCCAACGGCCCAAGCTGTCAGCGGCACTCGGATGTTTGCTACAGTAAATATGTCTCTGTTTGCGCGCTTACGAGTCTGGTGCCCCCCACATCCCTACAAGCATCCTGACACTACTGTAATTTCTCCTCAATACTGGCAACAAGTTCCCCTTTGTTTCCTGTTTGGCTCGTGAGACAAGCAGTCTGTAAGCCTTTCTATACTCTCCCAGCCGAACAATAGGCAAGCTATGCAGCCTCTCCTTTGTGTCTGTCTGTGCTCTTGTATTGTAATGCTACTTTATTTGTCCGCGTAGCCTAACTCTCAGCTTGCGCAGGCAAGATGCCCATCAATTCATTAACTTAATCTGTTTTTCATGAGCGGGAAGGCGGGAGGAAAGGAGCGCTGGAATTCGTAACGGTGTTGTGTTTTGTTTAAAATCATGCCAGAAGATTTGGATTGGTCATCGGCCAAACATAGGAACGTGTTGAGTTTAACAGCGACAGTCTGTGGAACTAACAAATGGGAGATAAATGGCAGACATCAAAGATGTTAAAACACTGGGAGACTCTTTGAAAATGTGCACACGACAGCAAGTTGCTCATCAGAGAAGAGAGAGAAACTTAGTCTCGCTCCAGACATCCAGTAGTGTGTGCGTGCGTGTGTGTGTTTTGCGTGGTAGTGTATATTGCATCAGTGGATCGAGTGAATAATTCAGCTACTGCAGGCGTACGTTCCATTACCTCAACCCCTCTGACTCCAGTCTTCAGCCCCTGAGGTGGCTGTGCTGCAGCCATTAGCTTTCCTTCATCAGACACTTCCTCTTTGGGGGTGTAGAGAGGTGAAGGACTCCCCCATTAGATCCGTCCCTTTAGATTCATAAATTGGAGAGGCCAATTTGCGATAATGGTCCCTTAAAAATGATTGCGCAAATCAAGTATGTAGGTGTGAATTATTCACTGCGAGTTATGTCCGTGGATGAATAAGGAATGTTAAGTTAATGGTGTATATCTGTGGTAGACTTAGAAGTTCTGAAAAGTGTCGATTTGTTTAAACTTGGCTTATGTAGGACACGGAGGTCAGGCTTTGACACAGAATCCGGTCGCTTCGGGTGACTCCAACTGCAACAAATGAGGATTTGAATTGGATTGGGATTTTTAGCGCACAACTAAATTGCGCTGCACATCGGGGCTCCTATCATCTTGTTGGGGTTTATTTTGCAATAATGACTACCTGGCTGTACATTATACTACTTATTTCATGGCTGCTCACCAAAAATACATGGATACATTGATTTGAGTTGAAATGATTTAATAATCTATACCTGTATAGTATATAATCTTAAAAGAATAGTTCTGAAAATTTACTCAACCCTGTTGAAAAAAAAACAATATATGCTGGTTAGGTATGTTTTGAAGCATGGCTACTGGGTTGAGCTGGTTTAAACTGGTCCATAGCTGGTCATGAGCTGGTTTAAGATCGTCTTCAGCTGGTCAAACAGGACATGACCAGCTTAAACCAGCTCATGACCAGCACATGACTAGCTTATGACTAGCTTAAACCAGCTTAAAACAGCAGCCATGCTTCAAAACATACCTAACCAGCATATGCAAATTTTTTTCAACAGGGAACCTGTTTCATCATTGTAACAGATTTGGAGAAATTTACCATTACATCACTTGAATTGAATTCTCTGCAGTTTATGGGTGCCGTCAGAATGAGTCCAAACAGCTGATAAAAACATCACAATAATCCACACGATTCCAGCCCATTAATTAACACCTTGTGAAAAGCTAAAACACTTTATTAAAACATTTTAAAAGGTTAGTTCACCAAAAATGTAAAATCTGTAGTTGATTACTCATCCTCAACTCAACCGTCGTTCCAAACCTGTAAGACGTTCTTTCATCTTCAGAACATAAATTAAGATATTTTTGATGAATTCCAAGAGCTTTCTGACCCTGCATAGACAGCAATGCAGCTGACACATTCAAGGCCCAGGAAGGTAGTAAGGACATCGTTAAAATAGTCCATGTGACATCAGTGGTTCAACCATAATTTTATGAGGATTAAAACAAAAATAGCATCTATATTCAACAATTTCTTTTCTCCTGTGTCAGTCTTCGATTTGGGTTTGCGAAGATACCACAAGTAGTTTTGTTTTTGTTGCACACAAAAAGTTCCATTACTGTCTACGCAGGGTCAGGAACCTCTCGGGTTTCATCATAAATATCTTAATTTTTGTTTCGAAGATGAACAAAGGTCTTACAGTTTTGCAATGAAATGAGGGTGAGTAATTAATGACAGAATTTTCATTTTTGGGTGAATTTTCCCTTTAACTTCAAACCCTTGCTTATGGCCAAAAAGTCCATAATCCAAAATAATGCTCCCTCCAGAAAAAAATGTCCATCTTCCACTGTCCTCTCACATCAAACTCCACCAACATAGTTGATTAGAACTGTTTTGGACTGTTTTTGCTTGTGAACAATGCTTGATCTCTGCATATTTCTCTCCTGATTCAGATAAGACAGCTTTTTCTCTAGAGGAAGCAATACTGATAGAGGACTCTATTTTACCCGGATGCAGCATTTTGAAACTAAAAACATCGTAATGATAATTCATTTTGGGGTGAAATATTTGTTTAAATCTTCTGCTATGAAAAATTTATCTATTACAATGTACAATAACAAGACGAACACAGCAATAATATTCCTTAATATTAATACTGAAGTCATTTTCACTACAGTTGATTAATGAGATGGTGCCAGTTGCGTTTATGAAACAATACCAATTGAGTCCATGGTGTGATACAATTAGAAGTTTCGACACTTCCATGAATAAATGGTCTAATATGTGATACAGCCATTGATGATAACTGATCTCTGAGTGGCTTGACTGGCCAATCAGAATCAAGTATTACAGAGACCCACATAATCGGTTGAGTAAGTTTCAGAGCATCATTTTATAGCACCCTTTTCTCATTCATGCAGCATTGTCTTGTCCAGCTACAGAAGAAGTTGTTCTGACATTTATCCCTGTAAGAAACAGATGATATACTACAGGGGTCTCCAGACTCGGTCCTGGAGGGCCGGTGTCCTGCAGTTTAGCTCCAACTTGCCTCAGCACACCTGCATGGAAGTCTCTAGCATGCCTAGTAAGACTTTGATTAGCTGGTTCAGGTGTGTTTAGTTAGGGTTAAAGCTAAACTCTGCAGGACACCGGCCCTCCAGGACCAAGTTTGGAGACCCCTGATTTAGTAGCTGGTCTTTATATTGTGCTAGTATGTGCTGATTTGAAATCGTTTTCAAAAGCAAGTCTCTCTCAACGTATCCGACATCAACATTTATTAGGCTCTGAAAACTAAATCAGCAGGAGAAATTATTTTGAGAGTTTGCCTCAAGGCATATGAGGATATTCTAATGTGTCATACAAAAAAACCACACACTCAATGTAACATTAGTTTTAATATCTTAATAGCTTTGTTAGAAGAGAGTGAAGGAGAAAAAAAATCATGGATTAAGAAAAAAATCCAATTAAAATCAACTGATTGGCAGTCTTCTGTACTATGTTGATGGGAAGCCAGTTATATTTTGCACGATTGGTCTTATTAAGAGCTTTGATGAGAAATCTGCTTATTACTTGCTGATACAGATGAGATGGGCTCCAACTTTATTAGTCTCGCAATAAAATTATAATACAGTCCCTTTGGCTTTATTTGGGCCATTTTGACATCCAGCTTGAAATGATTCCATATGCTAGATCTGATCATTTACTAGTGTGCAAAACTTAGACTATCCATAATTATCTTAAATTTTAACCATACATTTGATAAGTGATCTGTCAAGGCTTATAATGTAATTGTGTATATGAAGGAAATTGCAGCATCCCTGTAAAAGTGGCAAAGCAGTGTAGTACAAGAATTGTGTACCAGTATAGATTTAATATTTAGTTTGATTGTGTGTGTTTGTGTACACGTGTGTCAGCGCATGTGTGTGTTTGGAGAAGTTTAGTGATCTTTTCCACTGCCATTTTTCAAGGTGACACGGCTCGGCTCCTTCAGGGCTTTCTTTCCAATTCTTTTTGGGATTGAAATTATGATGAAGTAATTTTTTCCCAGAAAATTGCCTCTGTCACTTGTGGTATCTTTCTGTAAATTTCTCAAGTGTATTTTTCCCCTCTGTCTCTCTCACTCTCTCTCTCTCTGAAAGCCAATGTCATTCTCTCTTTCGACTCATTACAGCGAGGATTTTGTCTGAGATTCAGCATGTTGACATTTGACATG
Organism: Labeo catla; assembly: GCA_012976165.1. Taxonomy (NCBI): domain Eukaryota; kingdom Metazoa; phylum Chordata; class Actinopteri; order Cypriniformes; family Cyprinidae; genus Labeo; species Labeo catla. Next base: position 90,079 of record VONZ01000887.1, on the reverse strand, counting down.
TAGATTTGCAGGGGGAGACAATTATCGGGTGAACTCTGATCTACATACCTAAATATCACTTTGAACCGTGATAGAAAAGAGAGTCAAATAAGAACGCACCTTATGCGTCATGAAAAAAAAGCATCATGTTCTGCAGGCCTATATGATTTTAAATCAATTTCCCATAAAATGTTCTCTTTTTCCAAAAACACCTGCTTGTTTCCAGAGTACAATATAAAGGCATGTGTCATTTGAGAGTTAAGGGGAATCCCTTTGAGAAATAGTGCCCTAATTTTTATTTTCAATGGAAAGTTATCCAATTATATGTAAGTTAACTTCCTGATGGTCGATTCAAGGACAAAGGAGTTGCACAAATATGCTTTAACCTTAAAACCAGGGAGATCTATCAACTCATTTAATGCTTCTATCTTTAGACCTCAGTCCTGTCTTCTCTCAGAAATAATGACTAACGGTGAGGTGGCCTGACCAACAGTACAGTTAGTCATTTGTGTGGAAAACTATGTACTTATGTGAAATAACATCACAATTTAGATATTCTTGAGATATTCTATTTGACAGCAGTACGTCGAGTAGACCAATGAGAACGAATAGAAGAGAAGCTTCGCACAACAAGCTCTTTCTTAAGCCGTTGTAATGTGCCAAATATGTTTACTTTTTACTTTGACTAGTTTTCGTGCACCATATGGTTGCATTCATCTTTGGATCATTAACATATTCCTGTAGGTCTGCTGTAAATCTGCAGCCCTGAAAAAAATCTGTACAGTTATGTTAAACATTGTCAAATAAAAATATTGCAAAATATTGCATGTTGACTTCACAAAGGTTGCACGCACTGTAACCTATCTATTCCACTTCACAGGTTACATGTATTTCTTTTTTCAACACTCGGGCCTCCTGAATAGCCAGAAAAGCTTTTTGTTCGACAACAGTACTGTCACTCCAGGACAGTGCCTTACAATCTCCAAAGGACTGGTCTGGCTTTATTGTCATGCTTGCTTTTTGTCATTACATCACAATTATGAGTTTGTTCATACAGTGGAAATGGAAAATAAAAAAGGGGGGATAAGAAATGTAGGTCAGTGGTGATGTGCTCTGGGCAGTTAGTCTCTGCCTTTCCCTGGATGGGTCTGTAGCTCAGTCTCTGTCTCCACCTCCCCCCATACACTCACACAGGCAGTGGGCAATTTCACACTCTCCTAGCCATTTGCTGTTTAAATTGATGCCTAGTAGATGAAGGTGATTTAACAAAGTATAATTATTGGTTCTTTAACCAATTGGAAAGAAACTTTTTAGTATAATTACTAAATTTTTTTTTTTTTTTACTTTTTGCACCATAGAAAAAACAACAATAAAAGTTATCAGATTTTTTTTTAGTACTACTGCTATTGTCTGATTTGGCACCTGATATATTGCACACTGAAAAAACTTTGTTATGGTATATAGGGTACAACGGGGCTAAAGGCACACCCTAAGAAAAAATGTGCTTTTCACTGTACCCAAAGTGTATGATTGCAGAAAGTATATACGTTTGTATTGAACATTTATGGAGCAGCAGATTTTGTGTGAAAATAAATTATACAAGTTGTTAATTTTGTTTAAAAATCCTATAAATGTTTGAGGTGGCAAGGGGGGCCTTTTACCCCACAGCATAGGGTAAAAAGCACAGAGTATTTATACAAATACTTTAGCTAAAATAATGTTGTTGTTTTTTTTAATAACGTCTAAGTTAATAAATCACTAAGTTAAACAATCACTTTAACTAAGTTTGTACTATTTTCTGCCTTTTTTTTTGCTAAATAAAATTTTTCTTCAATAAATATACTGTCATTGAAATATATATTTTAAAATAAAGTAACAAAATAATTTTAAAATGCAAAGATTCTGCAAGCATTGAAGGAGATCCCATAGTAATTTAATACAGAGTTACAGTAGTAACAACAAATCATATTTTATTATATGATATGATTAATATTGTTTTTAAATATGATGGTTTCATTCTAAACATGGTGATTATCTCTAAGATGGACACCCAACATATTATATTTACAATCTGAATCATGTCAACAAATGGAAAAGTCAGCCTTCTATTAATTATCATGTTAATTATTGTGCCTTTTAGCCCCAACAGCAGGGGTGCTTTTTACCCCAAATACCATACTTTTACATTCTTTCATTATTTAAAAACTGATGTTTTAATTATCTTAAACAGAACTGAAAATCATTAAGACATTTGTCTCAACATATATTCAAGAATTTTAGCGATTCTCTTTTGCTACTTAAATCCACAACAACATCAAATATTAGATCAAGTAAGCACAGAACTGACTTTGAACTCGCCCGCAATCACGTCGAGGATCAGACAAATTTGCACGTGTATCTTGAAAAGTGGATGTTTTGGAAAGTGCTATGCCACTTTGTTCTGCCATCTAGTGGTTTAGAGGAAAATAATATCAAAATTTATCCCGTTGCGCCTTTAGCCCCAATGTATCCCATTTATACAAATTAGCCAATGTGTTTGTGGAAAAGAGTGGGATATTGTGTCTTTAATAAATAAGCTTTCCATTGATGTATGGTTTGTTATGATAGGACAATATTTGGCTGAGATACATCTATATGAAAATCTGGAATCTGAAGGTGCCAAAAAAATCAAAATATTGAGAAAATCGCCTTTAAAGTTGCCCAAATTAAGTTCTTAGCAATTCATATTACTAGTCAAAAATTAAGTTTTGATATATTTACGGTAGGAAATTTACTAAATATCTTCATGGAACACAATCTTTATTTAATACCCTAATGATTTTTGACATAAAAGAAAAATCTATAATTTTGACCCATACAGTGTATTTTTGACTATTGCTACAAATATACCCGTGCAACTTAAGACCAAGGTCACATATATTGTTTTGTATAGACTTATTGTGTAATATAGATTTTGAAAGTGTGTTTGAAACTAAAATACATAAACTTTAAAAAGTATCCACACATTTTTACTCCGTTATGACCATCCATGTGCAATTCAATTGATCTGGAACATCCAAACTCACTCTACCAATAATAATAGCTTCTACTACTACTGATTGTAAAAGCAGTCTATTACAGGAAACAGCTAACAAAAGGCTAATAACATGATTGGTACAAAAAGAAGGTTATTAAATACTTTCTTAAACGAATAAAAATGTCTGTACGCGAACTCTCAAGCTCCGCGTCGCGTTCGCGTCCGCGCAGACCGCACAGTGTCTGTCTCCGCTCAATGCCGCTGAAGACGCTAGAAAGTGGGCGGAGCGAAAAGTGTCAGTCCAATCCGGGCTGCCGTAAGCCTGCTGTGCGCTCTCCCGTGCGCTCACGGAGGCAGTGAAAACCTCCGTTGGGTATATGCGCTCGCAGATGTCATGTGAAAACCCGCATGCTGGCCTTACCGCACAACTGAAGAGTCCGAGCACCGCTTCACGCACCTCTGGAATGGTTTTGCACAGTAGTCTCCCATCACTTTGACGAGAGCAAACTTCCCCACCGAGGATTTTGTTTGTTTTACTCTGGTTTATGTTTGTTTCTTCATGACTGACGGGAGCGAGTCGCCACCACTATGCGAGGTAGGAATACAACTGTTTGTGACAGCTCATTTGAATAATGAAGTATAGGGTGCTTTTTTAATTCTCATCCAACAGTCCTGTCACCCCATCATCCCTGGTACTTTCCATTTCATAATGTCATACCGAAGTGGTTCATATGTGGTCTATGATACAGAAATCTGTCAGATAAATGTGTACATGAAAAAAAAAAAGAAGTCTGTTTTTGGTCAGCTGTGTTTTATATTCATGGGAGCAGAAGACCACCAAAGCAACGAGAAATAAACCGCACATCATTCCCAGTCTCGTGTTTATGGAGTGCACTCCACTTCATCAGACAGTTCATCTGAGACAACTTCACTCCAACTTTCCTACGAGTGGATTTTATTTATGAGCTTATGAAGACTTAGTACTGAAACCCCTTAGTTATGTATCTTACCTTTGAGTCTTGGGCTTTTAATTTAATTTATGTGCATGTGAGAAATTGCAGCCTTTTTTAGACTGTTACAGGTTAGTACATTACCAGGGGAAACAGTTGCCTCAAAACTTATCTGTGCTGTATATTTATCATTTTTAAGTGATGTAGGTAGTGTTTAAAAGCAGACCACCACGGTGTGGGTAAAGTAGAGTTAGTGTCGTGCGTTCTACTGACCCATTTCCGTCAGTCAGGCGCCGCTGCGCGCTGAAAGCGTCGAAGTGCAGCAGCAAATGTCCGCGCAAGCCGAGTTCACACACGCGTGGAGCACCGCGCGCTTTGCCCATCCCACGCGATCTTTTCGGACTCGTTGCAGTTACACCTGTAATAAACATGGAATTAACAAAAGCAGTGTTTGTAGACTGTGTTAAAAAATGCAGATATGTTTCAATAATAAAGTGTAAAAAAAAGAATGTGGCTTGTATTTTAAACGATAAAGTCAGAACACTCAAGTTAACTCAAGTTCGCGTTGATGCTCTGTCATATTTTGCTATAATACTACAAAGATGTTTAATTCCTCTTTTAGATTGCGGATGATAATTTGAAATATTTTTAATATAAGCCTACCTTTTCTAAACATTTAAAAATGTATAAAATCAGTTTATGGTCAGGTCTTTATCACTGCACTGAAATACATATTTAGATTATTTGACAAAAAAGAAGAGAAAAAATATGTAAAGATGAAAACGGCTAATTAAAATATGGATTAAAAGATTTTTCTGATAGATTGGTTCAAGTAGATGTTTATAACCAATCCTCTGCTAATTTCGTTTTTCGATAGTTTTCGTTTCATATCTAAACAAATACAGCACACAGTGCACTCGTCTGACTTTACACAAAACACCACATTCTGATTTTTTATATGCCGACTTTTTACAAGTATCTATAAGTTTCTAAACAGCTGTTATTTTCGTTTCTTCGTTGCAAAAAATACGTTTAGTGCGCTTGCCCTGGGAAACACCAAAAACTCCGTTCTCCATCTCTGTGTCACAACCTAAACACGCCCCCAGAGCACCTCTCTGCTTCTCTTTCTGTGCCCCAAAGGACCGTGTCAGAAAGAATCACATCAGTATCAGGGGCCTCTCACCGAACCCGACTCTCCGACACTGACATCAGCCTATAGCGCGGGCCTCATGTTTTCAAATAACAATCAAACATCGTCGTGAGCTAATCAGACATACAAATGCATTCTACTTACAATCTTGTAAAATGTCCAGTTTCTTCTGAGGTTTGCATAGACATCATTTTTCGAAATACGAACTAGATACACATTTTTTAGACTAGATTACTGTGTACTTGTCTTTTCAGTGTCAGTGACAGGACGGACACATTTGTTTTCATTAGTTACGGGATTAATCATTTTGAACGCTACATTTTGTGTGGTTCGCCGAGACACATTTTAGTCAATATAATGAGAAAAATAAAATAGACTAAATCTTTCACCTATAGTAAGAGCGAAATACAGTTACTAATAATTTCTACTTAATGGTGGGTGTTAATAACAACACATTCAAGCCTATGTGTGTTTATAATTAACGTATCTGTTTGTTGATTCCAACTTTGAGGTGATTATGGACTTGCACAACAAAAGGCTTTTCTTAAAGGGGCAGTTCACCAAATCAAATAGAAACTGTCTTCATTTACACAGTTTTATGTTGTTCCACATCTAACGGACTTTTTTTTCCTTCTGTGGTTCACAAAAAGAGTTGTTATGACAGTTGCGTCATTGCATCTTTTCAATAAAGACAATCAAAATAATGACGACCGAGGCTGTCATTCTACCTAACATCACCTTCAGGGAAAGAATAGAGTCATATGGTATATGCAATGATAAAACTGATTTTTTAAAAGTGCTGGAACAGTTAAGATTTTTTATATATTAAATGAATTTATTTAGTTTATTATACAGTCACACCAAAAATTATTCAGACACCAAATATAATTTTTGATATTTTTTTACTAGTGGTATGCACCATAGTTCATTTATGTAAGTGAGGATAGCAAAATAAACTGTGATATATTATACCCAAAAATTCTTCATACAGTGGACTAGCAGTAAAAATGATTAAAATTTGGGACCAAAAGAATCCAGACACTTTGACCTGACCAGGTTCAAGCGTTTTTCTTTAATTGCTAATGCGAACTTTTTACACCACAAACTGAACAAAATTAAACATTGCTTGGTAATTGTTCAAGTATTAATAATTGTGTAAATATTAAAAGTTGTCTGAATTTTTGGTTAATTGTAATTCCTTACATATCTTTCTATCTGAAAGATGAATTTGTTATGACACAGTTTAAATCTGAGCTCTTGTCATATTTATTACCATTTTCTAAACTATAGCAAATAAACTGATAATGTGTGAAAGGTGTCTGAATAAATTTTGGTTTGACTGTATACTGATTGCTGGTTTTCTGAATATTAAATATTCATTGTACAAAAATATATTTATAAGAGGTAGAAAATGATACTTGATTTTGATGACTAACTTCATTAGTGCACTAGTTAGTTTGTTGTTTGTGTGTTTGAGGGTGTCATTTGTGTACACATATTGGTCAAAACTTTTATCAGTTTGCTTCATTGATCAGAGGTGGACTTGCAATGCATGTATCTGATGGACTGTGGTACCCAATCTAGTAACTCTAGCTCTACATCCGCTCCAAACCTTGTCTTCTCCATTACAGTGCACAGTGCTGCTTCAGGGCTGGTGTTAGTTTTCCCACAACTCTGTCACACGCAGATCACATTCAAACTGCGTTCGTACGCACACACACACACATACACAACACGTCTTGATTGCTTGACCCCTGTGTTGGTTGTTTGCCTTTAAAAAACAGCACAGAAACATATATGGCTTGTGTTTACTTCATATCTAGCTATAATTTCTACAGACGTCTCTATGTTGGATTGCTTTGTCCATGCTCATTTCAGTCCTCGCTGCACCCTTGAAACTCTGAGCAACAGACACAAAGAGAGACAGTTACGCATGAACTCCCAATGCCAATAGCTTTTAGCATCACATTGGCTTCCAGAGTGAGAGGCCATCTCTCCATCGACCTGCTTGACGTTGCGTGGCTCAGCTCGCAGAAGAGCAGGATCAATATGCATGGCCTGCTCAACAATGAGCTTTATTTCTACTGTAAACTAACATAAACTGTGTGTATAGATATTATAGCTGTGTAAAGTAGACAAATCATGTGTCCCATCAATGTGTGTAAATGTTTTTTTTTCATATAAGTGTGTTGCAGTTGAGGTGGATCAATAAGCACAGCATTGTTTGTTTGACTGACACCAAACACATGACCACATCACAGACATGGATTACGCATTGCAAATCTCTAACAGGCAGTAGGCCAACAATAACTAGGTAAAACTAGCTATAACCAGTAGTTACTGTTACATCCGGTGTGTTTAGTGAATCAATCAAGTCTTGATAACTGTGAAGCTGCAAGAAAGAAACTGATCTTTAATTTTGAAACCTAGGTTTGAATTGGTACTAATATGATCTGGTCAGTTGTTTGTTGTAGTTGCTAGTTTTTTTCTTTTCGCTTTGCTGACTAATGGCTTGTACTTACGTAACCTGTGAAAGATTACGCAAAGAAAACCAAGAGATGTAATCCCCTAAAGTGAGGCAGAAACGGAGTTGCACAGCCAGCACGAACCTAATCCATTTAGTATGTTGCGTTCTTTATTCTCCACTCAGTTTTACGGGCCTTAAATCATGAATTCTGGATGTAGTGTAATTGTATTCTACATAGTGAGATCCGAGTTTTCCTTCTAGCTGACTACGTGACGTCACCCTGATGTCTTGACATCTATTTCCGAGCGCGAGCGTGTCGGCTTTTGTCCCCTGTAGTGTTTTTGTAAACGCATCTTGAGTATCGACTGAGAATGTGTGGACTAGAGTGTGTCATCTGTTTGCTGAGCCCTTGTTTGAGATGGTTGAGTGTGCATGAGAGAGCAGCTCTGAACTGTAAGGCTAAACATGTCCGTTTAGTGTTTGCATTTTGCCCTCTCTGCGGTATTGCAGCAGTGGCATTTCTGCCTGTTTTCTCTGCTTTGCTGCATGTCGGATTTATTAGTTCTCTTCGACTGGTCTCACCCTTCGCTAGGTGTTCATTCATTCAGTAATGTGTGCTTTGGAAAGTGGCACCTGGGGCTTTTGATATGGTGCAGGAGGGGTCTGGGGAACTGACATCATTCTCCAACATGACAATGCTGAACTTACGGTATGAATTTCATACCATTTTTGTCTGTAAGGTTTTTAAAATCATGCTGTTTTTGTCCAGAAGTCGCATTCAGTGTGATATATAGTGTCCAGAGAGTAACTAAAAGGCTTAGTGTTCCACCTCAGGCATGGAGGAAAGAGAAACTTTGTCTTACGCTTTAGAAAGAATTAAAACGCATAGTTATGTAACACAGAAATCGGATCTAGAGTAGAGCTCACACTTTCTCTCTCTCCTGTGTGGTGTATGGGTCGGTGTGCCCATTGCTCACAGTTAGTTTCCACTTTTTTTCAGTTTCACTTGCATCAGAAAATATGTTTGCGCAGACTTGTTTTGTCATACATGTCAATACAGACATGTCCACAGCAGGAAATGCACATCTATAGTGCACTCTCTGAAAAAAGGTACAAAAGCTGTCACTGGGGTGGTACCTTCTCAGAAGGTACACCTTTATACTTAAAGGGTCCATATTGATACCTTGAAGGTACATATTAGTTCTTTAAAGGAACAAAAGTCAGTGACAGCTTTGTGTATGCTTTTTTTCTGTATTTAATACAAAATATTTAATTACGTATTATGTTATCAGTATATTTTTGTGTGAAAAAACATTGTCACCTAATTGGTTTAATGGCAGCAGCTCTCAAAATGTAAGTTCATGTTCTCCAGCATGATTTCAGAATGATCTTAGAAGCATCTTGTGCTTCAGTGGAAGCAAGAACATCTGACCGTCATTTAAAGAGTCTCATGATCACTGCTAATCAAATGTGACCCTGGACCACAAAACCAGTCTTTTGTAGCACGGGTATTTGTAGCAATAGCCAAAAAAAAAAAATAATTTGTTGAGTCAACTTAAAAATTATTATAAATTTAGTCAACTTGAAATAAAATAAGTTTAGTCAACTTGAAATGTTAAGTTTTACTAAGTGTCAACTTAAATATTTGAGTTGACTAAACAAAAAAATTGGTTTGTTAAGCTGGGCTTGTTACCCAGCTGCCTTAAAATTTTAAGTTGAATCAACTCAAATATCTATGTTGTCACTTAGTACAACTTAACATTTCAAGTTGACTAAACTTATTTTATTTCAAGTTGACTAAATTTATAATAATTTTTAAGTTGACTCAACAAATTGTTTTTTTTAGTTGACAGAACTTAAAGTTTTAAGGCAGCCAGGTAACAAATTATTTTAAGTTGACTCAACAAATTTGTAATTACTGTAAATATGTCAAAACCTAATTTTTGATTAGTAATATTCATTGCTATTTTCAAATAGTTGTACCTCGGCCAAATATTGTCCTATCCTAACAAACCATACATCAATGGAAAGCTTATTTCAGATGATGTATAAATCTCAATTCCAAAAAATTGACCCTTATGACTGCTTTTTAATTAACAACCTGTTTGTGCAAAATCTCGTTTCTATTTTTTAAAATCTAGTCTTTTCAGCGACTTCAAACATTAGTTTATATACATAGAAATCTCATTAGCTCAGATCCATTGCACCTTCACACACCTCCTCTGTGTTTAAAGGGTCCTGACTGCATACACAGAGCAAACTCTTTGAACCAGATTTTTCACAAGCATGCTAATGTGATTAAATCTGTTTTAGGAATCCTCTAGGAAAATTACATTAGGAACGGCACTGAGTGTAAAGAGGAAATGTCGAACAAAAAGGTGCGTAACAGAAGTACTTTTTGTGTGCGAGCTTTTGAAACAGAGGCCCTTAAAGAGATTTAGATGAAGAGCAAGAATGATCTTAGAGAAAGCTTAAGAGAGATAAGGATACTGAGATGGAGTGATCAAGGGAGATGAACTAGACAGACAGAGAGAGAGAGAGACACTGCGCTCTCAGGTGAAGAGAGGCCTTTAGATTGTGATCAATTTGCTTCTTTCAGAGAGGGGCTCCTGGGGCCACTTTGGGGAAGGACCTCGTTACATGGAATTAAATTGTGGCCTAAGGCGAGCTATTACCATCCCGTCCTGAGAGGAAAGCCGTAAAGAGGCATGCAGAACACACACACACACACACACACACACACTATGATATACTAACATTTAGAGAACAGGCATTTTGATGAATAGCAGGCTAATTTATAACTATAAATATAAATCTATATTTAGCTGCTGAAAGCACCAGACGTTTCCATACCATGTGATGTGTTAAAAAAAATTGTAAAGTCCCAGATATAAAAAAATATACACTGCCAGTCAAAAGTTTTTGAACTGTAAGATTTTTTTTTTTTTAAAGAAGTCTCTTCTGCTCATCAAGCCTGCATTTATTTGATCCAAAGTACAGCAAAACAGTAAAATTTTGAAATAGTTTTACTATTCAAAATAACTGTTTCTATTTGAATATATTTTAAAATGTAATTTATTCCTGTGATTTCAAAGCTGAATTTTTATCATTACTACAGTCACATGATTCTTCAGAAATCATTCTAATATTCTGATTTGCTGCTTAAAAACATGTATTATTATTATAAGACTGGAGTAATGACGTGTAATGATGAGTAATGATGCTGAAAATTTAGCTTTGATCACAGGAATAAATTACATATTAAAATATATTAAAATAGAAAACAGTTATTTTAAATAGTAAAAATATTTCACAATATTACTGCTTTTGCTGTATTTTGGATCAAATAAATACAGGCTTGGTGAGCAGAAGAGAATTCTTTAAAAAAAAAACATTAAAAATCTTACTGTTCAAAAACTTTTGGCTGGTAGTGTAAGTACAGATATTTTAAATATACAATCATCAGAATATTACCATGGATTTTATAAAATATTAATATTGTAATTCTATTCTAAGAGAACTTTACTACATTTTTACTACATTTTTTATTAAATATATATTTTTGCACATAATATACCACATAAAGATTTTTTTTAAGTTACCCAACTTTAAACATAAAACATTTTTCACAGTGTAAGCTTTCTAATACATTAAATTTTAAAACCTCCTTGTCTAAATATGTTTCTTTTGCATTTCAGTGCATCCATATGTACGTACTTTGACCAATCATGTAGGATTATGTAATTCTGAAGAGGGAAGAGTGAGAGAGGACACTGTCCAAACACCCAGATATGACACGGCTATGCTACCCTTAGGCTGAGTGACTTACTAACCCACTTTAACAGTTTACACACACAAACACACATACAACCCATTGGGCCACAGTGGCAGACCTTGTTCTATGAAGCCTCTGCATGCTGCGGCATACTGTAGCTTTCAACTAGAAACAACCTAAAACACTTATGAAAATATGCAATAAAATCCACTAAGCATAGGTTAATATATATTGTCTGAGACTGTAATAAAGTATTTATGTCATGTCGTGCAGATGCCTTGTCAGAGTGCAAACACTTGACCTTATTCATTCCGGCTTTGCACACACAGACGTACACACAGTCAGTGCCTTAAAGGAAAGTTCAAAGGTTGATGAGGTCAATGAGGTTGTGTTGGCGGAGGGCGGCCAGGTCATGAAGGTCAGACCGATGGAGCACGAGTCCTTTTGTGCCTAGTAAATGGTTACACCCACAGTATCAGAATTGACTTCCACACAGTTTCTTAATTCAGTTTCTTTTTTCTGGGTTCCAGCAGTTCAGTTTTGTGAATTTCTTTGGGATAAAAGATGCAACTGTTCACACTGACAGCGATAAAATCATGGGTGGTCATGAGTCTCTGTGTTGTTTGCTAGTAGGGGTTCTTTGCTTTATCTCACTGGATTAGTGCATGGGTTTTTCACCTCTGAGGGAGACACAACAGGTGAATAGGCTAAAAACAAAATAATATTCCAATAAAATATTTAATATTGCTATGAAACTCTGCCATGTTATTGCATCATCCACTTTTTTGTATTACAAATTGCCTCAATACATGTTTTAAATATTAGAGATTTTTTTGTTCGTTTGTTTTTGGCCATATTTACATGCAACGTGTTAAAAAAATCAAAAATGAAATATTATGTAAATCAATCTCTATTTTTTGTCATGATTTGAAAACCTGTGTGCAAAGTTGGTTAATGCATATTTAGTAGAAGCTGAGATGACAAAATGATGAAAAACACTAATTTTTATCATATACAAGCACTGCTAATTCAACATTTAGTTTCCTTCACTGGTGTTACAGAGTGAAATTTGTTAAACAAAAATAAATAAATACAACAGAAAAATAAAATTTAGTATTAGCATTTTATAATGATTTATGAAGGATCATGTGATGCTGAAGACTGGAGTAATGGCTGCTGAAAATTCAGCTTTGCCATCACAAGAAAAAATGACATTTTAAAAGACATTAAACTAGAAAACAACTATTTTATATTGTAATAATAATTATAACAATAACTATATTGTAACAAACTGTTTTACTGTACTTTTTATCAAATAAATGCAGTCTTATTAAGGATAAGAGGCTTTCGAAAACATTAAAAGACTTTTAAATGATACGGTAAATGTTCTACTTTGTATCAATAATTGATACTTTTGATACTTCTTAAAAATGGTATAAAGGCTGAAATGTGAAGTTTATCATTTTATAAAACTTTCTTTGTGAAAACCTGTATCTGAACTGTAAATCATGGTTTTTACAGTTATTTTATAGTTTAATATGTCACCATAGATATTGCCCTGCTCATACGGTATTCGTTTTATTTGTTGAGGTCTTAAAAAATGTCTTTAAAAGTCTTAAATTTGAGCTTTAAAATCCTGCAGATGCCCTGGATGATGATGATAATAATGAGCTTCAGTATTGCAGTATACAGTGACTGGTTGAACACACAGAGCATGTACAATGGTGTTCTGTAAAGTCAGATATATGTTGTTTTATATCTTCAGATGTTGGATTTGTGCCAACGTGTCCCCTTCTGTAGCCTCATTGAGGCAGCCAATCACATCTCAGATCAAAGATGCCTGAGTCTGGCACAGCTGATGACAAGCCAATGGGGAAATGCCTGCAGCCTCATCAACAAATACATATTCTGCATTAGAGATACAATCCCAGCAAACTGTGGCACACAGGGATCAGTTTCTTTCATTCACACATGTACTGAGATGCACAGCGTGTAGTGGGGTTAGTATTATTTTAGTGTAATTGAGATACTATTATAGTTTTTATTATTTAAAGTTTTAAAATATTTTAAACACTTTTATTTTAATAATTTCCTTTTTTAATTGTAGTTAGTTTTACCATTTAATCTGTTGTATGTCTCTATAGTTTTCATTTATTTTCATTTCGGTTTTAGTTATTTTAGTACATGAAGTTAAACTAAATAAAAAAGAATTTAGTTTAGTTTTTGTTAACTATAATAACAGTAAGTGAGGTGTTATTATAAGGTATTATTGCAACCGTCTTTGTTTGACTTAACATAAATGAGTCTGTCAAAGAGGCATCTAAAGGTCAATGATAAAATCAGCCTATACAAAGCACTACGTTACACACAGCAGACTAAAAAGACCTGACCAAAATGACCTGAAATGCACCGCAAAACCCAGTTACTATAGGTTAGTCTAATTCATTTGAATAAATGTCAACATGTTAATCAGATGTGCTTGGATAAAAAAGTAACAGAATAACAGGGTCTTGTTGTTAAACAAGGACACGGAAAGCAAATGCATTTTGATGGATCATTAAACGAACCTGGGTTTCAAAACAATATATGCTAATAATTAGCTCATTTACATGATTTACTAGACCCAAATGCTGAGGATTTCATGTCAAGGATTATATCAATGAGCCAAGAGACTGTCCGGAAGATTAGTTATGCTGTAGGAGTTTCATGAATGTTCGGCTGCACATACAGAAGCTCATCTCTTTGAAACTTGAAGACTTTATAGTGCTTTTTAAGTAAAGATAATGCAGGTGGTCAGATACATACATCTAAATATTTGAAAGGACTGAGTGGTGAAAAAGTGGAATAAAAGTGGATTTCCCTGTGGAATTGTCCTAATTATTTTCTTAGCAATACACAGTGGGATCGATGTTGAATCAGAATGCTAATGTTGCTGACAGTGAAAGCTGTTTAGTAAGTGCCCAGGGCCTTCATCTCCGAGTCCTTCCCTGAAGGAAATGATGTAAAACATGGATGAACACCACATGCTGTCGCAGGCTGCCCCTCTGCAACCACCACCCCTAAGGCCACTGTCAATCTGGACAATGTGCCACCTAATGTTGACAAGCTGCCATTACACCAACCCTCTCACCCCAGCTCCCTCCTAGACCTTCAAAAACACATGCGCATTTGTCTGCATGGACAATTTCAAGCTTTTTGAGTATGACTGCTTCCTCCAATGTTTGTCTGTATTAAAGAAACGTGGATTGTTGACATGCTCACAAGTGTGAGTGCTGAAGATAATCTCCCACCTACACGATGTATTAGTATCACTGTTTAGCATATCCCAACAAGGCTTTGGAATATCATTGGGCCAGATGCCAGATGACAAAACAACATCTTATCGTATACATACAGGCAAGATTTACAACAAAGACTTCAAATGGCCTTCCATCTGCAGGCTAAAATTAAAAGACGCCGACATTATCGGTACATTCACCTGAAGGAATGCTGCAAACGACGTTTGCGGGTATCACTGAGGCAACTGCCAAATATCATCAGCATCATCATCTCATCAAACTAATATGTGAAACACACTAACACGTACAGGAAGAAATTTAGAAGGAAGCTGTTGGTGCATTACTCTGAAGTTATATATCCATCATGTTTTCAAGAGACAGCGCAAGTTATGATATTATCATTTACAAAATTATTGCAATGTGGGCCATGTTGGTACACATCTGTCAACCCAGACAGCTGGTATCGACACCAAATATTTATTGGTGTTCTCCAGCGTGTACGTGTGTGCATGCGTTATAATAAATTAAGTTGCAGGGGTGCTCATATCCACTTTAATGAAGCTAATTAAAGAACTATTTAGAGAGAGAGGGAACTACTCCTGGGACAGAAAAGAGCTTCATATCATTAGGAATCAATTATACAATCCACGTGTATGCGTGTGTGCGCATCTGTCTGAGTGTGGCTCTTTTTTCTCACACACAAATTATAGGAATAGTTCACAAAAAAAAAAAATAAATGAATAAATTTCTCATTATTTACTCACCCTAATGCTGTTACAAACCCATATGATTTACTTTCTTCTGTTTGAACAGAGAGAAAAAAAATTTGAGGAACATCCTGACCACACTTCTCCATATAATAAAAGTGAATAAGGTTGTCAATCTCCACAATGACCACAAAAAAAAAACAGACACAAAAACATCATAAAATGCTCTGCATGATTCATACACTACATTTCAATTTAAGCCATACAAAACTATTGTAAAAAGAGGCAATTCATCCTACGAATAGAGACTTTTGGTTAAAATTTCATTGCCATTATCCTATATGTCCTCAAAAGTCTTGAATATAGACCAATTTGGTATAGACGTCACAGTTATGTCACTGGCAGCTGCGAATGCAATGTGCTGGCAGAAAAACACTGGTAACAAGTGGAGGGAAATGGGTAAAATCCATGGAATAAGAGAAGAAAAAGTGTCGTTGTGCCTTTGGATGTCAGAATCGGATTGCAAATGTTTAAATGGACAGACTA
Source organism: Labeo catla (assembly GCA_012976165.1). Taxonomy (NCBI): domain Eukaryota; kingdom Metazoa; phylum Chordata; class Actinopteri; order Cypriniformes; family Cyprinidae; genus Labeo; species Labeo catla. The sequence continues at coordinate 74,211 of VONZ01000887.1, read as the reverse complement.
TGGATGAAACCTGCTATGATTACTCTACTTTTAAAGCAGAATTTTGATTTTAAACCATTTGTCTACACAATATTCACATATACAGTTCATAGGGGACATTGCATTACAGTTACAGCATGAAATACTATTTAAACCTATAGCATCTTTCATATTTAACAATTTTATCTAACAATTCTGACTTTTTTCTCCACAAATGCAAGTTTATATCTCGCAGTTCGGACTTTACAATTCAATTTAACTTCACAATAGCAAGTTTGTCTATTCTGTGGGATATAAACTTATGATTCTGAGTCGAGCGGAAAAGAGAGAATGACGAGTTGATTTATTTTTTTTTTTTTAATCAGAAATTAGATATAATCTCAGAATTGTGAGAATAAAGTCTGAATTTCGAAAAATAAACTCAAATTTATTCTTTTATTCCATGGCTTCCATAAACAACTACTTGAAAACTGCCATTTTCTGCCACCAGATAAGCTTCATCCACAAAAAAAAAAAAAAATCACTGTTTACAGACACTGAATTGGTCTATAGAGATGTCAACTGACGTAAATTTTTTAAATGATCAAACTAATCAATTAATCGTTAACCTTAACCTCTTAACCCTAAATGCGGGCGTTGCTAAGTTATCGCCATGTTCCTTAACATAACATGGATGATGTCTCTCACTGAAATATGTAGTAGAAAACCCATGAAATTTTTGAAAAATGAAAAATTCACACTGTTTTATACATATTTTGGATGATGGGGGGTAGTATTATTTCAATGGTGTGAAATGGTTGCACTTGGTGAGCTACTGGTGCTACCATATTGCTATTTTTATCACAACAACAAACTGTGCCACAAATAAAATACTGATACGATGACCACAGCTACTAAAAGTGATTACAGGTGGTGATGGATATAAGCGTAGGCTTAAACCAAATGCCGTACCATTGATTTTTCCCCACAAGGAGTCTAAACGCCCCTAGATATCTAGTGAAACCCACACTGAGAAACTCCTTTAGTGGTTGCAGCATCATGACAAGCGTCGGCATGTTTAACATTACGTACTGCCAGGATGGCATCTGGCATTTCTTGTCTCTGCTATTTGAAAGCTCTTGTAGTAGCTATGCTCTACTAAATGCCTCAAAGGCATCAGGGCTAAAGTGGAGAGAACAAAGACATGGGTTTTTAGGAAGTTTTATTTGTCCACATGCATCTTCCCATTCTTTTTCCCTTTTTTTAATTGCTATGAAAGCAGTGAAGGCTTTCATCGCTTCACCTGTTGCCCTTCGACTGAAAATGACAACTAAAAGCCGCACAATGTGGCATCATATCAGTATTTTATTTTCCGAGTTGTGTTGCAGTAAAAATAGCAACAGATAACGCCAGTAGTGCAGAGTGCAAACATTTGACATCATCGAAATAATAGCGCCCCCCATAGTCCAAAATATGCCTAAAACAATGTGGATCTTTTAAATAACGTAAATCTTTCATGGGTTTTCAACTACATATTTCAGTAAGAGACATCATTTACATTATATTACGTCTTAATACCTGGGGCTCCCTTTAACCAAAACAAAGGTGTCAGTTTAAAGCTTAGAAACATCTCAAAATCGTTTGAAATCTTAATGGCAATATCATTAATTAATCGTTAGCATCCCATATGTACTACATTAATGCTACTTATAGTGCTTTTCGTAATTTCACATATATGTATATAAGAACACTCTACGTTTTGGACAATGAGGGTGAGCAAATAATGGCAGAACTTGCATTTTTTTGGATAAACTATTTCTTAAATCATACAATCCCTCATATGTCCAGCATAAACGTTATTAAGGCAGTATATACAGAAAACATTTTCATTTAGGTCCCAAGTAACTTGTGTGTGGTAAGCTGCTGTCGCTAACTGTGGGACTAGCATGTGCGGTATTCCACAGCTCCTGTCTGTCCTCGGCTAAGCCTGCAGGGCTGAGCTCCTCTTAACCATGGAATCGCCAGCACTGCACTCCCTCTCTTACGTAACCCTCTGATAGGCCTAACCCTTATGCGTAACAGCGGACGGGGCAAGGAGCCTGCGAGAACAACCACATGCTCGTTTTTCTTCAATAATAGGGTTGTTTATGAATGTATAGCGTGTATACTAATTCTGATTCCTTGGTTCTGCACTGATGCTGTTTGACAGATGCAAAATGCACGTGTCTTGGTGTGGTTAAACAGAAAACGAATTTGCAAATCTGTAATGGTTTTAGCAACACTAAGATAGAGGTAGTTAAATCCGTCGCTAACATCCCTCTAGGTTTTTCTATTTGCATATTTCATCTCGTCCTTTTAGGTTTTTAATCCCTTAAGGAAGTAAAATCAGTATAGGTACCACAATGACAAATGTGCAGCGTTGTTGTATTGGTAGGGATGGCGATGACATCATGTCCTGTTGGAATGTCATGGTGGTGTGGATGATTGCTCTGACAGGCAGACTATACAGGCCTCCTACCCACAAACCCAGGGAGGCTGTGGTCGTCCTGGAAACAGTGACACAGACACGGACGTCTCCTTATTTCATATGACAGGTCTACACACACAGGCCCTGTGGCCATTCTCACACAAACAGACACATTCAATATATTCATTCAGACCAAACACACGCTCACACTCAACCCACAAACCATTTAAACGCACATATTTTCTCAACTTTCATCTGTAATGCATTCGTCGATTCAAATTTGGGCTTGAGAATAGCAACTAAACTAATTCTAACACACGCAGCATGGCATATTTTATCGATGGTCAACACTGCTGCGGCCTAGCAATCCAGCGCCCCCTGCTTTTAAAGGGCTATAAATGACTTCATGCCTGTGTGCAGTTTAAGGTTAAAGAGTTATTTACAACACCGTGTTTGTATGAATGCGTTCACAACAGGTTCAGGTCCCAATGCTCATTTGACCCAGTTTGGCTCTGGCACTGGTCAAAGTGGGTCATGAGAGGAAACGGTCCAGTGTTCGGAGTCTGGGGCCAATCGTGAAGAACTCACAGTCCTCGTTACCACACACAAAGCCTAAAGATTTAAGTACCAGGGCATTTTACACAGCTGAAAACACCATTCTGTATTATTCGACCTTAAAAGCAAGGACAGGATGTGCTAGTTTTTCTTTTTGAATAACTATTTTCACGTTTTACTGCGTCCCTGCAGATGATAATATTAGTGTCTCAAGATGAAATGCAGTGATTACAGAATAATTAATAGTTCTGAGGAGCCCTAAAAGTGTACATAGCTCATTCCAGTGAAGTCAAATGAAAACACTCAGGAGCATTTATAAGTTACCGTTAAGCACAATGGTCTATCTAATATCTATCTATCATCTATCTATTATTATTATTATTATTATTATTATTATTATCATCATCAATATTTTAAACATTTTTTCAGTATTCTTTTATGAATAAAAAGCATTTATCTGAAATAAAAAGCTTTTGTAACATACACGATACCATTCAAAAGCTTGGAGTCAGTATATATATATATATATATATATATATATATATATATATATATATATATATATATATATATAGTAATACTTCTATTTAGCAAAGATGCTTGAAATTCATCAAAAGTGATGATAAAGACATTTATAATGTGACAAAAGATTTCTATTTCAGATAAATGCTGTTCTTCTGAACTTTCTATTCATCAAAGAAAAATTCTACTCAGCTGTTTTCAACGTAATAATATTAATAAATGTTTTTTTTAACAGCAAATCAGAATAGTAGAATGATTTCTGAAGGATTATGTGACTGGAGTATTGATGCTAAAAATTAAGCTTTGAAATCACAGGAATAAATTACATTTTAAAATATATTCAAATTGAGATAAGAGTTGAAATAAGAGTTATTTTAAATAGTAAAAATATTTCACATTTTTGCTGTTATTGCTGTACTTTGGATCAAATAAATGCAGGCTTAGTGAGCAGAAGAGACTTCTTTAAAAACATTAAAAATCTTATTGTTCAAAAACTTTTGACTGGTAGTGTATGTATCTATCTATCTATCTATCTATCTATCCACAATTAATCAAAAAGACATTGAACTATATTAAAAATATTCATTTATATTCATATTATATTTACTGAGGTATTTTTTGTAGTTGTTTTACAATTTCCCATCATTGGTCTATTGCTGCACAAGTAATCTATCCCAGCAGAATACTAAACAATAAAATTTTCTTCCTAGTATTTTTCTAGTAAAAATTCTAGCTACGATTGCCAATACTGCTTCACATTTCATATAGGGGAGTCAATTCAAGGTGACATTGCCATGGAAACAACCTTGCTTGTGGTCCCTGTAGCTGAGGGTCACTGGGGGCAAACACCCACCCCCATAACCACCAAACCCACAGACACTGTGGCTTAAGACTGGGACAGGAAGAGCTACCCAGACCAGCCACAGCTTAACCAAGCAGCACTAGTTAACGTATATGTGTGTGTGTTAATCCCATTACATTGGCCATATTGTGTGTGTGTACATTTAACTTTTCATATATTAATAAATATTGCACAAATTAAGCACATATTCACATATCATTCATAAAACGTGTATGTATATACACAGTATAAAAAAAACATCATACAAACTGTTCAGTGTATAATATATACACTAGTCAGCCTCACTGAGTTTATATTCTCACAGTCAGATTAGCAACGCACACACTCACACACACAGACACACACATAACTAGAGATGCACTCACACTTACAAACCTCTGAGCTTCACACTGTGGTCTCGAGTCAGGTGTGTGTTTGCATCTACAGTGCTTCTGTCTGAAAATGAAGACAGATGTTGTAGGTAAGAGGACATTTCAGGTTTAAAGGCGTCTTAGTTTGTTTTGCAGTTAAAAATGTTCATGCAAGTACAGTAACATTTCAATTCTTTTAATAATGCATTTGTCAGGTAACAAAAAAAGCCTTTTGTGTTTTATGTCTTTAGTAAGTCATTTTTACAAACATTCATTTAATGCTTGATTTTATTTGTTTTTATGCATAATTCAGTTTCCTATAAACTGTGCAGAGATGGAAATAAACTCACTCATAGCTCATATACGTATTTTCTATGTTTAGTTGATTTAATCTAAAGCAAAAATGTGTGTAAACTAATACTGCAGTTAAATTGTAGTGCATGAAGCTCACTGTTGACAACATATGACTATATTAGTATTATGGTTATTTTTGGCAAGTTATATTGTGAGTGAGTGATGGATCTTGCAATGAAACTCATTTAGCAGTTGTCTCTACTTCTAAACTATATCGGAACTGCATCTGAGACTGCTGTTGCATTTCTGTCTGTTTCATTAGCAAGCTGCTTGGACTAATTGTGTGTTCCTTTGGTCCTCAAGAAAACAAAATCTACATACAAATGCACGAAAATAAAATGATCCAAAACAGAGAGAAACATAGCATTTGTTCTTTTTTGTGCATTTTTTATGTCATTATAGGCAGATGTGAATTTGCGTTTGAGTGAGTTAAGATTAATTGAGAATCGCTGCATCAGATAAGCCAGTTGCAAGCAGGGGAACAAGCATGTGTAGAAATAATTTAGGATTAGATTGGGTGGCTAATCTCTTTATTGTGAGTATGCAGTCTCAGCAGGGAGATGGGTTTCTCTCTGTGTCTTCCTCTCCATCACTCTCTTTCTCTCAAAGGTTTTCTGTCTCCTTTTATCTTTTCTTTTACATTTCCTAGTGACACGTGCAAGAGAAGGGAAGGTTAGAGCTGAGCCTCACGGCCATGTGTTTGTATTTGGTTCCTCATTAAACAACTTGCCATATTCTGGTTACATAATTCAGTGTGTAGCTTGCTCCTGCCTTTGCCTTGTACATGTGCAAGGCTGTTTCCATCAAGGAAATCTCTCAAGCATTATGCTTAAAATGGATAATGGAAGAGGAAATTTTGACAAAAGCATAGGTGAGAATCCATTCTGGTCAACCTGAGAGAAATGCATCAAGGGGTCTGGACTTCGACTCGCATCTTTTGGCTGGTCAAATGTTTCTCCTTCTGTCTTCAAAGAATCACTCATTACAAAATGTCAAAGTGTCTTGACACAAATTTAAAGGGTACATCACAGTCCACTCTAAAAAGCGATTCAAGGTGGCCATTGTGTCACCTGAGAGGAGCCCTGATGTGCATCCCACAGTCTTTATCCAGCAGATAAAGGGATATGGTTATGTAACTGTATTTTTGTTCGTTTCTGTCTATTTTCAGCCCAAATTGAAGTCATACCATGCAAAATCTGTGGAGACAAGTCATCAGGCATCCACTATGGAGTCATCACATGTGAAGGCTGCAAGGTCAGTAAAAGATGTGCCTTTTCTTCTGTGCATTTGTTAGTCGTTATCCAGGGGTTACAGCAATCGATGGACTTTGCCAAAACCTCTTCAACTGAAAAAAAGACAAACAAACAAAATCAGTATTTTGTTTAGCAGGAAAGCTATGTAAGCATTCTTAAAACAAGATAAACTTATCCTATGCAATTTTACTGTTCAATATTAAGACTTGATTTCAGAGAATGAATGATTAAATATTTTTTCACAAAAGCCAAAACAAAAATTTTCATCTTTGTATCTTGTTTACCCCTATATGGTACATATGTGACCCTGGACCAGAAAACCAGTCCTAAGTAGCACAGGTATAATTGTAGCACGAGCCAAAAATACATTGTATGGGTCAAAATTATAATTTTTTCTTGTATGCCAAAAATCATTAGTATATTAATTTCATGCTCCATAAAATTATTTTGTAAATTTCCTACCGTACGTAAATATATCCAAAGTTAATTTTTTAATAGTAATATGAATTGCTAAGAACTTAGATACATGATAAGTTCTTAACTCAATATGTTGATTTTTTTTGCACCCTCATATTCCAGATTTTCAAATAGTTGTATTTCGGCCAAATATTGTCCTATCCTAACAAACCAGACATCAATGGAAAGCTTATCTAAACAAATTGACCCTTATGACTGGTTTTGTGGTACAGGGTCACATATTAGTACCTAAAGTGGACAAATTAGTACGTTTTAAAACAGTACTTTTTTTAAGCATGTCTAATTTTTCTGCATGTTACGCATCTAAATTTTCTGCTGTCGTGTTCACTGTAGGGTTTCTTCAGGCGCAGTCAACAGAACAACGCGTCCTACTCCTGTCCCCGTCAGCGCAACTGCCTGATCGACCGAACAAACCGCAACCGCTGCCAGCACTGTCGGCTCCAAAAGTGCCTGGCTCTGGGCATGTCTCGGGATGGTAAGCGATATCATATTCTTTCTTACAAACAGATGTATTAATCAGCTGCTTGTCGACAAGCTGGATTGATCTCATTGATCACTTTAAACCTGCACTAATCTCATTCATTTTCATTCACCCTCCCCCACATCAGCTGTTAAGTTTGGCCGCATGTCCAAGAAGCAAAGGGACTCTTTGTATGCAGAGGTTCAGAAACACCAGCAGAGACTGCAGGAGCAGCGGCAGCAACAGACGGGCGAAGCGGAGGCCCTCGCTCGTGTTTACTCCTCCAGCCTCACCAACGGCCTCAGCACCCTCAACCACGAGATCGGAGGCACGTATGCCAATGGTCACGTCATAGACATGCCCAAGGGTCAGCCGAACGGCGCTCCCGGAGGCTACTACGGCATGGACTCCACACAGGCCAGCCCGGATCAGTCAGGATTGGATATGACTGGAATGAAGCAGATTAAACAGGAACCCATATATGATCTCACCCCTGTTCCCAACCTTTTCACCTACGGCTCCTATCAAGACAGCCAGTTAGCACCTGGAGTGTCTATGGGGGAATTAGGTACGGAATTAGATCCTCAAGTTCTTCTAGTGAACACATTTACCTTGGTTGCAAGAAGCAGTGGTCCTATATTGTATTTTTCTCTTTTTACCAGACCGAATTGCACAGAACATCATAAAGTCCCACTTGGAGACGTGTCAGTACACAGCAGAGGAGCTCCAGCAGCTAGCCTGGCAGACGCACTCCTATGAAGAGGTCAAGATGTACCAAAGCAAGGTGCGAGGTCACTCCCTCAATGAGCAGAGAGCTCAGTTTACATGCTTAAACACTTGCTCTATCCCCGAATCGCAGTCGCAACGCCAAGTTCTCAGTCGTACATTCATTTACATGCTTTTACACCTGGTGCTGACTCTCTCACCCTTTAACTCCTCTTCGCTCGTAATTCGTTCCCTCTTCATAGTCAGATTGCACGCTTGAGATCAGAGTTCATTAGAGTATCTCAGCCCCCTGGAGCTGATCCTATCCAGCTTTCGCACTGATATGGAGAAAAAGAGAAAGCCAGAGAGCTAACGGATTTAGCTAACGAACACACAAAGCACAATAGGGGAGGGTGCCAGACGTACTACAAGCCCTCTTCATTTCCCTGTGTCAAATGGATTATGGGTAATTACCGAGAAGCCCTTTGAAATAGTGCCTATGAAGATTCGCTATACTGGGAGAGAATTGCAGAGCTCACAAAAGCAATTTGCTGATATCACATTTTCAGTATTCTGTGTGCTCTGGAAGGATGTTTCATAAATGGGAAACTACAAATTCTGCCTTTTTGTGGCCATTTTTCATGAGTACTGAAAATTTCAATCATTACTTTTTAAAAGTAAATTAAAGAGTCAAAGTGTTTTCTACAAAAGAAAGTCTACATTAATTCAGGGGAGCTCTTCGGTTTCACCTCCATTTTTTAAATAAATTAATACTTTCATTCTGCAAGGATGCATTAAATTGATCAAAAGTCCTAGTAAAGAAAAAAATAAACTTTCAAATAAATGATGTTTTTTTGAATTATCAGTTTTCGTTGATAAATCGATACTAATAAGATATGTTAATTAAGCACCAAATGATTCGTGATGGATCAAAAAGCCTTTCCAATCCAGGAATAAATTACATTTTAAAATATATTAAAATAGAAAACAGTTATTTTAAATTGTAATGATATTTCACAATATTACTGTTTTATACTGTATTTTTGATCAAATAAATGCAGCCTTGGTGAGCATCAGAGACTTCTTTCAAAAACCAAACGTCCCAAAACATCTGAACCTTTTGAACAAATGTGACCTTGTAGCACAAAACCAGCCATAAGTAGCATGGTTTTATTTGTAGCAATAGCCAACAATAAAATTGTATGGGTCAAAATTATTTTTATTTTTTTTATTTTATGCTAAAAATCATTATGATATTAAGTAATGATCATGTTCCATGAAGATATTTTGTAAATTTCGTACTGTAAATATATCAAAACTTAATTTTTGATTAGTAAAATTTCATTTGGATTTTTTGGCAGATTTTCAAATAGGTTCAAATATTGTCATATACGCTTATTTAATTAAGCTTTCAGATGATATATAAATCTCAGTTTTAAAAAACTGACCCTTATGATCGGTTTTGTGGTCCAGGGTCACAAATGTGATATTTGTGATTTGTTAAAATATTTTCTGGATGTGATTAGACAATAATTATCAACAAAGATAATAATTTAGATATTTTCAATGCACCTAAAATGTGCAATTACTGTAATTATTAACAGAAAAAAGTTTCCTCGAATTATGCTAAAATTTATCCTATTAAGTTACAGATGACAAGCTTACCTATGAGGTTTTCTGTGTGTGTTTTAGACACGGGACGTGTTGTGGCAACAGTGTGCTATACAGATCACTCATGCCATTCAGTATGTGGTAGAGTTTGCTAAGCGCATCACTGGCTTCATGGAGCTTTGCCAGAATGACCAGATATTATTACTGAAATCAGGTGAGAAATAACCTCCACACTACGAATCAGAATGACATACCATATACGCTGATTAACACTTTTCTCACATACTCAGGTTGTCTGGAAGTAGTGCTGGTCAGAATGTGCCGGGCATTCAACCCTCTCAACAACACGGTTCTGTTTGAAGGGAAATATGGAGGCATGCAGATATTTAAAACTCTAGGTACAACTACTTCCTATACTCTCTCATTTCACAAAATATACATGATATAAAAATGGCTGAGCATCACGTTCATAAAACTGCATTAATTGTAAATTATTAGGATAATGTAAGCATATAATCTGACATATTTACCTCCTGCAGGCTGTGATGACCTGGTCAGTGCAGTGTTTGACTTTGCCAAGAGTCTGTGTTCACTCCAGTTAACGGAAGAGGAGATCGCCCTGTTTTCTGCCGCAGTGCTCATTTCTACAGGTCAGCGGGCCTCGCTTCAAACCTGTCGAGTATCTTAGTTGAAACATAAAGATGTTAAATGTGGCCAAATCAACAGCATGTAATAGCAGAATTCTCAGTACTACTGCAGTGTTTTCACACCAGCAGATATTAAATAGATGATTCTCTTGCATTTCTAGACCGGCCGTGGTTAATGGAGCCCAGGAAAGTGCAGAAGCTACAAGAGAAAATCTACTTTGCCCTGCAGCACATCATGCAAAAGAACCATCTGGACGAGGACGCGCTGGCCAAGGTAGGACGTCTCAAGTGACCATGAAACAGTTCAAACAGGAACTGATCACATGACTGATTTAACTCAAACAGATTGCTGTTTTATCATGTGACCCTTATTCCTCTTCTGTTTCTGCAGCTGATTAGCCGGATCCCCACGCTGTCGGCTCTGTGCACTCTCCATACAGAGGAGCTTCAGGCCTTCCAGCAGCTCCACCCAGAGACGGTTAACATGCTATTTCCTCCCCTCTATAAGGAGCTCTTCAATCCTGACGCCGCTGGCGTCATGCCCAAATGACCGCACACGTCCACAAAAGCACACTTCGCAAAGTCTTTCATTCAACAACTGGAGGGCGTTGCAGAGGATGAACACTGTGTCGCAGCATCCACAGATTTTGCAGCCACCACAAAAAAAAGAAACTCTAGGAATGTCCTGCACTTCAAAAATCCAACTCGATTTCACCGGTACAGTCATAAGAATGTATATATGCGCCAGCAGCAAAAGGCGCCTTCCATTTGACCAGAAATGTACAGACTTTAGGACAATTTAAGCTGTCTTTAAATTGGGTAAGTTAATTTGTTTGACCTCTTTCTCTCTCTCTCTCTCTCCAATTTTGTTTTTATAAAATATTGTTATATTGAAATGAGAAGGTGGGGAGTGCATTCAAAAATGATAATGTAGTCATTTCTCTAGTACAAAGCGGTATTCCAGTATTAAATCTTGTTCTGTTAATATTTTAGTCATAATTTAAAAAGCGGTCTGAAAGGCCCATACCTTGTCTATGTAATTTTTCGTATTTGTTTTGTAGTTTTACCTGTACAGAATATGTGAAGTTGAAACTGGTATAAGGTTAACGGGGGACTAACTTTGTTTGGCCACGTTTAAAAGCCTTGTCTGGGCTATGTAGATATGTATAAACAACAGCACCACAACTTGAATCCTACAACTACGGATTTTTGAAGTGGGAAAATAATTGATAATGGATACTTTTCCATACAAAAGTATAGAGATATATATTTTACAACAATTGTATGGCCGATTACCATCTTGTCAGTCACAGCTGCAATAACAGTTTCTGTAACTGCTGAAAAACAATCCAGTCAAATGTGACTTTTCAAAAAGCCCCCAGAACTGCTTCGAATCTATAATCCTGCTGTAAATGCCTCAAAATGCTGTTTTTACTGCCACACTGCCAAAACTAATACAGCACTAGTTTAAACTGCTAGTACATAATCATTTACTGCCACTGATATGAAGTCAATCTCATCTCTTTTCTGCCACCTTCACAGACGATTCTCTGACTTAAGCAATAATGTCTAATATGTCATTACATGCCCAGGTCAGGCTGGGTCTGTGGTACTCTTAACCTTATGCTAAATGTAAAGCACTCATTCTTATTTTAAACATCAACTTACTGTATTTAAATATTTATTAGATAAAATGTTTTTTTGGCAATGCATAATTCAAAATGAATATCTGAAGTCATCTAAAATTAATCAGTCAATTCCAAAAATTATGTTTTTCAAAGAAAACAGTTATGGAAGTCCACTTCCAAAACAAAGATTCACATATAATGTACTCACCCCCTTGTCATCCAAGATGTTCATGTCTTTCTTTCTTCAGTCGTGAAGAAATTATGTTTTTTGAGGAAAACATTTCAGCATTTTTCTCCATATAATGTACTGATATAGTGCCCGATTTTGAACTTCCAAAAAAGAGTTTAAATGTTTAAACGATCCCAAATGCGATTGTAAACGATCCCAGCCGAGAAAGAAGGGTCTTATCTAGCATAAACGATCAGTTATTTTAATAAAAATAATACAATTTATATACTTTTTAACGCCAAATGCTCGTCTTGTCTTACTCTGCCTGGACTGTTTTTGTTCCGGTTCATGACAGTTAGTTACTTCAGCAGTGATGTAGGATGATTTTGAAATGATTTTTGAAGTTGAGGGAGAAATACGATTGGAGTTTTTCGACATACCCTAACTGTCTTGAGTCAGAATACACAGTTCAGGGAGAGAAAGGCAAGACGAGCGTTTGAGATTAAATTACATTTTTTTTTTTTTTTTTTAAATGAAAATAACTGATCGTTTCACTAGATAAGACCCTTCTTCCTCGGCTGGGATCATTTACAACCGCATTTGGGATCGTTTGAAGCCGCATTTAAACTGCCTTTTGGGGCACCATACCAGTCAATAATATGGAGAAAATGCAGAAACGTTTTCCTCAAAAAACACAATATCTTTACGACTGAAGAAAGAAAGACATGAACATTGGATGATAAGGGGGTGAGTACATTATATGTGAAACTTTGTTTTGGAAGTGGGACTTCTCCTTTAAGCAATCAATTTAAACATTGTCTTATTTATAACAATTCTTTCAGAAATTCCATTGGAATTTGTAATCATAATTTGGAATGAATCTTGACAGATTACAATCAAATAGGAATTCCTAATGTTTGTTTTTAAATGTTTTTATTTATGTATTTATTATTTTATTTATTTGCTTTTTAACACAAACTTGCTACATTTGGGAATAAAAACGGAATATAGTACTGATCCGGTGATTGTCTTGGAATTTAGCTGGATTTTAGCAGATTTTAGTAAGCATTAACCATCATTCTTAACAACCACAGAGAAGTTTCCTGTAACTCAGTATTGCTGAGCATCCTTAACTTGCTGTAATCCACTGTTCATGCAAGTGGTAAATGACAATCATCTTTGATACTGCAGTACAGAACCACAAAATGCAGCTACTGTAGTAAGACTAGTAGTTCTACGAGGGCAGTTTGGCAAAGGTAAATCTTACAAAGTACCACCTCATACCACCAGGTGGAGATAATGAGAGTGCTTTCCCCCTTCTCTTGACCTGTACTCACAGGATGTAAAGCCATATGTAATTTTCTTATGAAGGAAAAAACAAACACACGAGCTAGGAGTTGATATTCGGTTACACCGATCAGTGAATTTTTAGTACATCTTGATGCATTTATATTGTGAAATGCACTTGAAAGCACTTAACAATGAAGGATTAATAACTACAGATGGTATTAAATACATGCACAAATGTAGTCTGCTGAGAAGCAATCGTACTACCTGTTCAAGTCCTCCTACTGAACCAAACGCTCTCAGCCCAACTTTAGGGAATGTTTCTGATTCCTTCAGTGTCAGTTTCCTGTTCAAGACAATCATTTCTGGGTGCAATTTTTCTTGGCACCCATCTCAGGGACTTCTCTTTTAACGTTTTCAATAGAAAGAGAGTACTATTTTAAAAAAAAAAATGGACATTTTTAGGGAATTAAATACAATCACAGTGGTTTCTTCACATACAAAACCTACCCAGACAAGGCTTTGGTGTGTGTGTGTGTAGCCCTATGTGTGTGTAAAGCATATACCCATCGTTGAGAGGTGAAACAAGCTCGACTGCGAAACAGGCCTCGGCGCACTGCATCGCTTGTTGCACGTCCCAGCAAACTGCTCTCTCTCTCTGTAAATATCAATGTGCAGCAGTGTACTAGCAACGGTGCCTGTGCTCCAAATTAAAACGTTGTAATTATTAAGCATCTCCTAAAATGAAATGGATTTTATGTAAGTTAGATTATTTATACAGAGCATGAATAAGCTGCTCTCTATCTATTTCTATGCTCATTACAGAAAATGGATTCAGTCAGAAATCATTTTAAACTTATGATGAAGGCTTTTTTTTGTATTAGACTGTGAATTGAGGGCGAGAGGAATTTGTATCTATATATGAGGTTCAACACTGTTAGGTACTGTAGCAATAACTGGAAGCATTTACTACAGTCATCTTTGCATTCTAAGATTATTTTTATTTTATTATAATTATATTATTATTAGCCTATTGTTGTTCAGTTATTCTTGCATGCTGGTTCATAATAATGAAACCTTTGGGCTTTTGTGTTTTCTTATGTGTTGCTGATGGAGGGTGGGCAACGGGGGAGGGGGGTGGAAGTTGGGCTTGGGCTCGTTTTATTCTGAATGTTTCTGGGTTGGTGTCTACAAAACACAAAACACCCTGTTCATTCTGTTCGCACACACAGACACAAGCACAAAGTATTTCTTACTGTGTAGGAATTAAATAAGGGCACTGAAGGTCAAAACATACGAAAGTACGTTGACGCGGATGAAAGCTCGACTTCAACGGTCGTTGCGTACAAACGCGCTCTGCATACTATCCGTCGCCTCATGGCGGGAATTCGCTAAAATATATTCAATTACGATCTTTCAAACGTTTGTTAAAGTCTGTTTATAACAGCTTACCTGAATAATAATACATCTGGTTTAATGTCAGAGACATCTGAATGTAACTTTATCGCCCTCTTGAGGTTTGTTATCGCCGCTAGACCAACACAGTAGCTCCCGTTGGAAGTGCGTCGATGGTCGACTGTGCTTGCGTCTGCGCATGCGTACTTAAGTATGTTTCGGCCCCTAAAAATGATCTGATTCAAGTCTCATATACTGCATTCCGCTTATCGAGTATCACTATATCAACTAGGCATACACTAGTCCTACACTTGAAATGAAGGAAATAACATGTCTCTGTGTGGTTTTGGGCTGTATACCAACGTGACCACAGACAACTATTCTACTGAAGTTCCTACAACACTACTGATGCATATTACAATTTCAGTTTTCTTTTTCTTTTCTTTCTTTTTAATATTTTTGTTAATTTATGAATCAGAATGTGTCTGTCTCCCTGGATGAAAAACAAGAACAACAGCAAAACAAACAAAGGTAGCATCTGTTACCAAAACCCTTAAGACTGTACTTAGCGTGCAGAATCTTTTTATGTACTAAATATGTAAACATTTTTGTTTTCAAGTGCCATAGCTAGTGTGAAGTGAAGCTGAATGGCATACGGGGTAGATGCTTTACTGTATAAGTTGTTTACTTGAGAAGCAATCAAAAAGTGGAATTCAGATGCAAGTGTGAATATTCAGACAACCAATTGTTTGTTGTTCATGGAGATCGGGCTCTGATTGACAGAACTTGAGTACATGTCCACAATACAAAGCACATGTAGCATGGGAGGGTGGGTTGGGGTTCTGTTAACTTGCCAACAGCGTGAGTGTATGCGTGTTGTATGTAAATGTGAGTTGGACTGTAAAACAGTATACAAGTGAAGAATGAATAGCACTTTGTGCGATGGACTGAATATGTGTGCTTGTATGAGTCGGGGGTGGGTTGAGCTTGATGTGCGAGCATTGTAAAATGGACATGTAAAAGTGCTGATTAATCGAGACCTTAAAGTGTCTCCTCCATGTTGTATATACTAAGCGAAGGACTTAAGTGATTTTTGTTAAATTCTATATTTTATGGCTTTTGTAGACATTTCTTTGTGGGATAAAAAAAAAAAAATAAAGAAAATTTTATGGATGCAATCTTGTCTTCATTTCATTCTTAATCAGTCTTGTGTTCCAGTAAAAAATAGATACATTTACTTTAAAGGCAAAAGTGTGTAAGATTAGAGAATAGGTCCAAGATTCTTAACCCTTTTGCAAATGTAAGCATGAACCTCACAACATTTGTTCAGATTTATGCTTAAATGATTTGAACAAAAAATGAAATATAGTTTCTGGGAACAAGTCTTATTACCTAATGCAGTATTCTTATGAAATAAATTGACTTGCACAAGACTTTTGCTAGTAGAGTAAAAAGACTAATTTTCAAGATACACAATACCAGTCAAAAGTTTTTGAACAGTAATATTTTTAATGTTTTTTAAAAAAATCCTCTTCTGCTCACCAAACCTGCATTCATTTGATCCAAAATACAGCTAAAGCAGTAATACTGTGAAATATTTTTACTATTTAAAACAACGGCTTTCTATTTAAATATATTTTAAAATGTAATTTATTCCTGTGATCAAAGCTAAATTTTTTAAATCATTACTGCAGTCTTCAGTGTAACATGATTTGCTGTTCAAGAAACATTTTAATTATTATTATTATTATCAATATTTAAAACAGTTGAGTATTTTGGTGAATAAATTATAGAAATTAATACTTTTATTTAGCAAGGATGTTTTAAATTAATAAAATGTGATGATAAAGACATTTATAATGTTACAAAAGATTTCTATTTCAAATAAATGTTGTTTTTCTAAACCTTCTATTTGAGAAACAAACCTCTACTCAGCAGTTTTCAACATAATAAATATTTTTAAAGCAGCAAATCAGAATATTAGAATGATTTCTGAAGAATCAAGTGACTGGAGTAATGATGCTAAAAATTCAGCTTCGAAATCACAAGAATAAATATTTCAAATAGAAAACAAAAAATCTTACTGTTCAAAAACATTTGACTGGTAGTGTATTTTCTTATCATCTTATCATAGTATTTTTCTTATCTTATTCTATTATCAAACAATTAAACTGAATCAATCTTGTTTTTAGGATGTTTAGGTTTTTTTGAAAACAAGACAAAAATACTCAATTATATTTTGCACTCACAGGGAGTTACAAGGTGTCATATACAGTACTTTATTAGTTTTATTTATTTTTAAACAAAAATATAGTTTGAACAATGTTTACACCATACATTGGTAAAAACATGAACTGATAAAAGAATAAAAATGTGAAATGGAAAACTGTATGATCACTGAAACTACTTCCCTTATCAACTGATATACATGATACTGTTTATAATGGAAAAAAGCCTCAGCTATGACTAATGCAAAAGTAAACGTTTTGTCACCTTGAGCAGCTCTTTACTATTTTTACATATTCAGTCAGTAAAAAAAAAAAAAAAATGCAAAAATAGAGATTAGGAATGCACCGAAATGAAAATTCTGGGCCGAAAGAGAAACCAAAAATTTTGGATGCACTTAGATGCACTTGGATGCTGTTATTATCAGAGCATGTGAGCAGAGCAGAGCGAAAGCAGATCAGTGAATGAACGGGTAGTGTCATTTTACCAGTGTTGCCCAGTACAGTATACACGTATATATATATGTGTGTGTGTGTGTGACCCTGGACCACAAAACCAGTCATAAGGGTCAATTTTCCGAAATTGAGCTTTATACATCATCTGAAAGCTGATTAAATAATCTTTCCATAGATATATTGTTTGTTAGTATATGTATATATATATATATATATATACACACACATATATATATATATACATATATATATATACATATATATACATATATATATATATATATATATATATATATATATATATATATATATATATACATACATACATACATACACATACACACACACACACACACACACACACACACACACACACACACACACATAACACACATAATAAGATGGTCCTGAGCAGGAACTAGTTGTTTAGGACCAGCTAAGGACCATTTTAAACCAGCAGCCATGTTACAAAACATACCTAACCAGCATATGCTGTTTTTTTCAACAGGGGCCATTTTTCTCTCTTGGCCGACAACCGAAAATGCCATTTTCAGCCGATAATTTTCAGCGGCTAAAAAAATTCAGTGCATCCCTAGAGATTAGAGAATGAAACGGGATGTGAACAAGATCTTCCCTGGAAACTGAGTCTTCTTCCAGGTTAGAGGTTAAACTATGCTGTTCGCCTCATCAAAGCCAGGAACTGACTTCCTTTGGCTGCCGCAACTCCTTAAATCTGAAAAGCCAAACACAATATACACAATTGTGATGCATATTCATAATTTATCACAGAGAGATGCTTTTCTTAAGATCCGAAATGAAATTTGCGGATTGTACATTAATAATTTGTTTTGATTTGATGTGGTTCTTGGAGAGGACAAAGACGAATAAAAAACAAAGCACCTTTGAAATATCAAACAAATGTGGTGGAGTGGTTTTCGTTTGTTTGTTTATTTTTTATCCCTGTACTTCTGAAGCGAAGCCTCCCTCATGATACAAACAACAGGCATCTCATATGTCTTCCATGAGACAGTAATTAATATCTAATCAAAGTCAACACTCTCTAACGCACAAAGAACTATTAAATATGTAATCAAAGAGAACACTCCACATGCCACAAAGGAAACCACGCCCCTCTTCTGCATGCCTTTGCTGTCATGGAAATGAAATAATTTCTGCCTCATTAGAATTTTTTCTAAACCTTCAGGCTTAATTAGACGGCTTTTCCTGTTCATTTTTGAAGTTTGCTCTTTTCAAACGAACTATCAAATCACTTCTCAAGTTGGAAACGTGGAGGTATGCCATGTGGACGTATTTGCGAGCGCTGCCACTGCAGGGAATGAAAAATAAAAGAGTATTGAAAGTTCAGCCCTCAACCTGTGACATGAGCGTTACCTCACCTGAGAGACCGAGCTTCTTGCAGCAGGAGTTGCAGGTGTGCTTGAGAACAAAGCTCTGGATTGCATCATCACCCAAATTGGCAGGTCCAAACGCCATCTCTCCAGAGGAGCTACAAAAGCAGCAAACTTTACTTAGGAGCACAGTAAACAAATGCGTTGAGAAGTACACATTTTAGCAAATATATTTAAACATTTAGGACAATACGCATTTGTTGTGCCTATTCACCTTGTATCATCAACTCTGATCAGTGACGGGTCTGTGAGGTCCGCTCCCACACCTTCAGCCAAAAATAAACATTCAATTCATGAACTCCTCAATAATAATAATAATAATACTTAGACTCAGCCTGTTTTCTACCTTGTAGATCCAACACTAGCAGTTCCCTGTTGGTGTACTCGTACGTCCAGTGAGAGAATGCCAGAATTGTTTCTTCCAGACCAGAGGAGGGCGAGATCTCCTCTCCTGTATTATTGTTGTATTTCCTGAAATGACCACTCATGTTTTTCTCAACAGTCAACCACTGGCCGTCGGAGCGCCAGTGCAGCAAGGAGACATCCAGAAACCTACACACACACATACTTAGATATATGTACACGTAGTTAGGGTCAAATCAACTTTTATCATTTATAATGCTGACCTAGGACTGTAGTGCACACTGCTAGGTTTAATTTTGTTGAATCGCTGCATGAGATTCTGTGCTGCTCTCTGTTGTTGGATTTCCTGCAGGTTATAGAGAAATTAGTCAACAAAGAAACAGAGGGAATAATAATGAATAACAAAACCGGCATAGTGATAAACAATAAAAAAAAAATACAGTATAGAAATAATTTAATAAATACATTTATTTATTTATTTATTTATTTATTTATATTACCAGTCAAATGTTTTTCAACACTAAGATTTTTAATGTTTTTAAAGAAGTCTCTTCTGCTCACAAAGCCTGAATTTATTTGATTCAAAATACAGCAAAAGCAGTAATTTTGTGAAATATTTCTGTGCTCTATTTCAATATATTCTAACATGTAATTTATTCCTGTGATTAAAGCTACATTTTCAGCATCATTACTCCAGTCATTAGTGTCACATGATCCTTCAGAAACCATTCTAATAAGCTGATTTGTTGTTCAAGACAATTATTATTACTATTATTATCAGCATTTAAAACAGTTGAGTAAATTTTTCAGGCTTCTTTGATGAATAGAAAGATCCAAAGATCAAAGATTTATCTGAAATAAAAAGCTTTTGTAACATTTTACACTATACGATTCAAAAGCTTGGAGTCAGTATAATTAATTTTATACTGAATTAGAGAAATGAATACTTTTATTTAGCAAGAGTGCTGTAAATTGTTCAAAAAAAGAAATTTATAATGTTACAAAAGATTTCTATTTCAGATAAATGCTGTTCTTCTGAACTTTCTATTCACCAAAAAAACTTGAAAAAAATTCTACTCCGCTGTTTTCAACATATTAATAACATGTTTTTGAGCAGCAAATCAGAATATTAGAATGATTTCTGAAGGATCATGTGACTGGAGTAATGAAGCTAAAACTTCAGCTTTGAAATCACAGGAATAAATTACATTTTAAAATACATTCAAACAGAAAACAGTTATTTTAAATAGTAGAAATATTTCAAAATTGTATTGTTTTTGCTGTACTTTGGATCGAATAAATGCAGGCTTGGAGAGCAAAAGAGACTTCTTCAAAAAACATTAAAAAATATAGGGTGTACAAAATGATATGACAATAAAAGTTAATCGTATCAATTGTAAAAGTACCCTCAGACAGAGATGAAGTGAAGTGCTGATTGGAAACACTTTCTGCCAGATGCGAACCACCTCTGGCCTAAAGGCTTTCACCACATACACTGATCCCAGCTTCAACACATCACCCTCAGACCAGGTACACACCACCTTGGTGGCCCTGCGCAGGCCCCCATCTAGCACCTCCTGGTGGGCTAAAGGTTGAAGAACAGCTGTACGTCCATGCTGAATCCACGTGGAAATGCTAGAGGACTGATCTCCAAGTGAAGACCCTTCTTTTGTCTCCTCAAGTGAATATATACAGACCTCAACACCACCTGCATAGAGCAGAGGACATTTATGTAAATAACTAAATCTGACTAATGCTGGTTAAATAACAGCCATGGTTTGATTATTTACCCATTAATGACACAGGGGTAAATGGTATAGAGTGAGCCAATCTCATAAGGTTGTTCCTCTCCATTGCTAAAAGAAAAAAAAAAAACCAAAAGAGAACCATCATATCCGTAGAATAACAACAAAAAATATTTGAGGTGATAAAGACTAATTAGTACTCACCTGAGTAATGCTGGCCTAAATCTTCAGTCAGCTTAAATGTAGAGCCCTTTACTAACATTAGACAAAGCACAAAACACAAATGTCCTCCACCAAAAATCAAACTTACGCAATTTACTCACAACATAAACAGAATTACAATAAAACTTCAAATAACTTACCTTCTTGTGTCATACTGCTTACCCTACAAGAAGTAGAGAAATTAGGTGAGCAGTTAGAAATATTTCCTTTTAATAATTAACGTTTCATCAAATCAAAAGCTGAACCTACGAGGGTCTCTGACTGACAGGCCTTGCCCAGCTGCTTAAAAGTGGCTGTCCAGGGGTAACAGTATTCTGAGGAGAGAACATAACATTTAGCCCATCAAATATCTCACAACAGGACAGAAATCACCTCCACAATGTGCACACTACAGGTGAAATATGATGGGCCTTACCAGCCATGATGGGGCCAATTTTGTGAAATCCACTTGGTCAACATCTAATGAATAAAATGAAAAAATATCCAAGTGTCATTTTGAAGGTTGGTGTGATTTCATTTCAGGTAACAATTTCAACATACAAATTTTAAGTACTGTAGACTGCTCAGTGGCTTAAAGGGATAGTTCACCAAAAAATGAAAATTACCCCATGATTTACTCACCTTCAAGCCTTCCTAGGTGTACATGACTTTCTTCTTTCAGATGAATGCAATCTGAGTTACATTTTAAAAAATGTCCTTGCACTTCCAAGCTTTAGAATGGCAGTGAATGGTGATCGAGATTTTGATGCAAAATAAAGTGCATTCATCAAAAAAAAAAAAAACTCCACATGGCTCCAAGGGGTTAATAAAGGCCTCCTAAAGTGAATCGATGTATTTGTTTAAGTAAAATATCCACTTTTAAAACTTTTTAAACTTTAATCTCTAGCTTTCGCTAACTGTTGCATGTGTCACGCATCATTAGAAGTACAAAACAAGGATTTCCCTGTTGAGAAAAACAACATATGCTGGTTAGGTATGTTTTGAAGCATGGTTGCTGGTCATGAGCTGGTTTAAGCTGGCCATGTGCTGGCCCTAAGTTGGTCCAGCTCAAACTAGCAGCCATGCTTCAAAACATACCTAACCAGCTGTTTTTTTCAATAGGGTTGTAAAAGGAAAATGTCGGAGGATTTTGATATAAGACAAGAGGAGACTAGTTTTCCTTTGCTGTAAACAAAACTTGGCTCTCGTGAGACTAGTATATTTTTACCGAAGCCTACACTACAGTTAGCAGAAGCTAGATTTCGGTTGATAAAGTTTTATGGATATTTTTCTTACATAAACGCACTGGGCTTTATGAACCCTCCAGAGCCATGTGGAGCACTTTTTATGATGGATAGATGCACTTCATTTTGCTTCAAAATCTCAATCACTATTCACTGCCATTATAAAGCTGTAAAGAACCAGGACATTTTCTCATATAACTCTGATTGTATTAGTTTGAAAAGAGGTATGACCTATAGCTAGGAAGGCTAGAGGATGAGTAACTAATGGGGTAATTTTTAGTTTTCCTGTATTTTTTTTTTATCAGTAGTCTTTCTCAGTTAAGATACATTTACTGCAAAATGCAAAATGACATGACATAAAAAGCCTTATTTTATGAGAAACTGATCAAAATGAAGCAAGTTTATGATTAAAACAAGAACAAATATCAGCCAATGGGCTCAGAAATATCAACATAATTTAAAGAGAAAACAAGTTTCCATTCCACATTAACAGATATTTGTTCTTGTTTTAAGCATAAACTCACTTAATTGATCTGATCTAGTTTAATTTCCATCAAGTAAATGCATCTTGATTCAAGGATATTTAGATATTTGTTTTGGAAAACAAAAAAAGAAGATACTCATTTTTCCAGTGCATGCAAAATTCAGTGGCATGACTTTGAATTTAAAGGGTTAGTTCAATCAAAAATAAAAAAATTCTGTCATTAATTACTCACCCTTATGTCATTCTAAACCTGTAAGACCTTTGCTCATCTTTATAACACAAATTAAGATATTTTTGCTGAATTCCGAGAGATTTCTGACCCTGCACAGACAGCAACACAACTACCACGCTCAAGGTCCAGAAAGGTAGTAAGGACACTGTTAAAATAGTCCATGTGACATCAGTGGTTCAACCATAATTTTATAAAGCTATGAGAATACTTTTTGTGTGCAAAGAAAAACAAAATAGTCTTCAATGCTTTTCACAAGTACCACAACGATCAAAAATATCTTAATTTGTGTTAGATGATGAATGAAGGTCTTGTGGGTTTGGAACAGCATGAGGGTATGACATGAGAACAACAAGAGTAATTAATGACAGAATTTTTGGGTGAACTATCCCTTTAAGATTTTCCTTAATTATGGGCAAATTGAAACTTTTAAAAGACCATTTTCAGGCCTACATTTGTCTTCTTAGACATCAAAAAGTTTGAAAACATACTCAGCTGGGTGAGACTGACTGAGGTTCTGAATCTCCGGTCAAACAGGCCTTTTACTTTCCTCTTCATTTTTCTGCGTGGGTCAAACTCATGGATGCGTGTTTCATCTAGTTTTACCTAAGAGACAGTGGCATTACTTAAAGACATCCACTTTCAGAACAAAAAACTCACAGACAACATACTCACCCCTTGTCATCCAAGATGTTCATGTCTTTCCTTCTTCAGTAGTAAAGAAATTATGTTTTTTTTAAGGAAAACATTTCAGGATTTTTCTCCATATAATGGACTTCTATGGTACCCTGAGTTTGAACTTCCAAAATGGAGTTTAAATGCGGCTTCAAACGATCCCAAATGTGGTTGTAAAAAACGCCAGCCGAGGAAGAAGGGTCTCATCTAGCAAACGATCGGTTATTTTCATAAAAATAATACAATTTATATACTTTTAAATGTCAAATGCTCGTCTTGTCTCGCTCTGCCTGAACTGTTTTTTTCCGGTTCATGACAGTTAGGGTATGTCGAAAAACTCCCATCTCATGTTCTCCTTTAACTTCAAAATCATCCTATATCATTGTTTTACCTTTTTTGTTGAGATTGTTTGATCTTCTTTGCATGTTCACTTTGCAAAGACTGGGTCGGTACTTCTGCAGCAATGTAGAATGATTTTGAAATGATTTTTGAAGTTGAGGGAGAAAATATGGTTGGAGTTTTTCGACATACCTTAACTGTCTTGAGCCAGAATACACAGAGTTCAAGGAGAGCAAGACAAGACGAGCATTTGAGATGAAAAAGCATTTAAATTGTATTTTTTTAATTAAAATAACCAATCGTTTCGTTAAGACCCTTCTTCCTCGGTTGGGATCGTTTACAACCGCATTTGGGATTGTTTGAAGCCGCATTTAAACTGCATTTTGGAAGTTCAAACTTGGGGCACCATATCAGTCCATTATATGGAGAAAAATCCTGAAATATTTTCTTCAAAAAACATAATTTCTTTACGGCTGAAGAAAGAAAGACATGAACATCTTGGATGGGAGTGAGTACAAGGGGGTGAGTACATTATCTGTACATTTTTGATTAACCATACGTCTGTCACTAGGTCTGACTGCTTGAAATGAAACAGAGACAGCAGGTTGGCTTACATTCTCAGGAGTTCCTGTTCTGGTCTTTATGGACTTCTTCCCAAATGACCTTTGTCTCTTAAAGATCTTAGATAACCCTAGAGTCACATGCATTCATGGATTAATAAACACAAACTGAGATTGATATTTAGCATGTGGTTATGATTTGAATCCATAATACCTCTCTGGTCATGGCTGTGGTGGGGAGGCACCAGAAGTGTATGTTTGCCGTGCTCCGATGTCGGCGTATCGGGCATGGCCATAGTCTCCACACTGGCCGAGAGCGAGCGGCTCTGCTCCAAATCAAAGGCCCATTTCCGGCCTAAAAGTCCTTGAGGTCTTGTGAAGTGTCCAGCATCATCAAGCCTGTAGAATGCAGGGTTTCTTATCCCCGCTGCTCGATCTTCATCACTGTGGGAATCTGTAAGTAGGAACATACGGCTGGAGGATCTGGACATTGCATCCTCATCATCCTCTTCCTCCATAGACTCCTCATGGCTGGGTTGAAGCTGGAAGTCTCTCATTAGAGGCATAGTGGGAGAACTTGCACGGGATGGTTCCCCAGATCCATACATTCCCTTGTCCCTCAAACTAGTGCATAGGTGAGGTAAAGAGAGATGGCATACACCTTCTCTTGAATCACTTCGCTGTAGTGTCCACCTAAAACTACCATCTTCTTCCTGTGGGCTTTCCAACATGCCTTTGTTCCTGACCTCAAAGGATCCAACACTCGTCCCTGGTGGTAGCTCCAGGGAAGGACGCTGCCGGCCAGGCCCCAAGCCTCTGAGCAGGGAAGGTGGCATACTGCGGTAGTGCTTCGGAGACGGAAGTGCTTGGCTGGGGCCGACACTTCCGCCAATGCGGAGACAGCAGCTATGGGACACTTGCTCATGGCGGCTCTGACCAAGGCGGGCGACCTCTTGCTGCTGGTTGTCTGTGGCTGAGAGAAAGTTTAGAGTGTCCACTGCTAAAGCAGACAAGTCCTGCAACTCACCCAGGTGACTGTCTAAAGTGCGCATATTGTCCTGGATGATACTGATCTTCTCAGCAACCTCAACTAATATTCCAGCCATCTCTTCAGCCCTAGAAACAAACACAGCAGACAAACTTTAGTTCATTCCATTGATTTCAGGTAAACCAAATAATTTTAAATCATTTACAAATTTAATTCAACTGATAGATTAACTAAATGAGAATCGATGTAATTTCCTGTCGCATCCAAATTAGGTTTGGGGGACGCACTCACTTGTCAGCTGCAGAGCGAATCCGGTTGATTTCACTGCCTTGTTGACTCTCTTTTTTGTCTCTGAAATATCCAGCGACACACTTCTCTTCAAACTCATGCAACTTCTTCAGATCATCAGGGGCCAGTAGTAATTCTGTAAACATACCAGCAATACACTGAAATATGTGATAATGTTGTGTATAAAATATGATTTTAAGAAACCACACTGTGCACTTAAAAAAAAAAAAAGCTAAAATTTTGAGACTGTGAATGTAAAACCTTGTCTCATTTTGTCAATATTCAACTATAGTGCAAATTGCAAAAAGATGCAAAAAATAAATAAATTAATTAATTAAATAATTGGACCCAACTGTGAAATTTTAGATTTCCACCACCTCCAGTAAACAGATCTGTTTCTCAGTCACAATAGTCATGCAATACTAAGCTAATATTAAGCTACTTATATTAATATTTTAATTAAACAGTATAATAATTTAATATTAAATTTCTTAATGGTTATTGAATACTTGATCCTGCTGTTAAATGCTGCAAAATGGATGTCTTTATTCTGTTGCAACACTTAATTAAACAAAATAATTAATTATTTTCATTTTTACATTGCCACTCAGAAGTTTGGGATCAGTAAGATTTTTCATGTTTTTTTGAAAGAAGTCTTTTCTGCTCATCAAAGCTGCATTTATTTGATTAAAATACAGAACAAATCAGTAATATTGTGAAATATTATTGCAATTTTCAATAGTGGTTTTCTATTTTAATATACTTTAAAATATAATTTATTCCTGTGAAGCAAAGCTGAATTTTCAGCCTCATTACTCCAGTCTTCAGTGTCACATGATCCTTCAACATCATTCTAATATGCCGATTTATTATCAATTTTGGAAACAGTTAGATGGAAACTTAGATGAATAAAATGTTAAAAAGAACAGCATTTATTTAAAATAAAAATGTTTTCTAACAATATACACTACTGTTCAAAGTTTGGGGTCAGTACATTTTTTTTCTTTCTTTGTTACAAAAAAATTAATACTTTTATTCAGCAAAGATGAGTTAAATTGATACAAAGTGATAGTAAAGACTCATATTGTTAGAAAAGATTTATATTTTCACTAAATGCTTTTAAACTTTTTATTCATCAAAGAATCCTGAAAAAAGCATCACAGTTTCCAAAAAAAAAAAAAATAGCTAATAAATCTGCACATTAGAATGATTTCTGAAAGATCATGTGACACTGAAAACAGGAGTAATGGCTAATGAAAATTCAGCTTTGCATCACAAAAATAAATTATATTTTAAAGTATATTAAAATAGAAAACTTAAATTATTATTTAAGCAATTTTAAATTGCAATAATATTTCATAATATTACTTTTTTGATCAAATAAATGGAACTTTGATGAGCATGAAAGCCTTCTTTAAAAAAACATTTAATAATAAAAAATAATATTTTTTAAATCTTTTTGAAATAATGTTTCTTACCATTTTTCTAAGTACCAAGAACCTTTTTTTCTAATTAAAGAACCATAAACTGGTATTGGTATCCTCTGCCTTTTTTTGGTATTGTATCACCCCTACCATGTCAATTATGTAAGACATGTCAGTTTTGTAAGACATAACAAAGAGGGCTATGATGCTTCATAAAAAATTCACACACTTACTCAGACCCGTTCTTCCCTGTCTTGATGCCTTTCTGTGTTTTTGCCACACAGAGCTAAGACACAGAGTCACATGACTGAGAAGGATGAGAGGAGGTGGCAGCCACGGTTTCTCCTGATAAGTCATGATGTAACGATAGCGGTTGTATTTCCACAGCTTACGGGATATGGAGCTCATGTCAAAGTAAACATTGCTGTGAAGTAAATAATAAGGCAAAGTAGGTTAAACCAACACAAAGCAACCAAGATTCAACAATATATCAACACCAACTCCTGCAACAATCTTCCACTCAGGATGTCATGGCGCACATTATTAGTCCAACAACTCAAGAGACCAAATTATCATTACACCAGGAAACAGATGAAAGCAAATGACACTTATGCCATGTCATAAAGATGAAAATGAAATGCATACTTGAAAAATGCAATGAGTACATTGACCATGATAATGTACTGAATAAAAAGGTAGACGGCCTGCAGGAAGGGGGTGAGGAAAGCTCCAGGGACACAGGTTTCAGAATTTTTACAAGCTGTCAAAACAAAAAGCGATGATCACAATAGAATACATCATTAAAAATATCTTACAAATGTTAGTAGACGTAAAGAGTGAACCATAACCCGACAACCAAATATTACAAGCTGTGGGAAAAGGTTTATTCAAATCAAATGAACTGACCAGACTGCATGGTGTCACTTTGTCTTACTCACCATCAATCTCTCCAGCATACACCTCCCCAAACATCATCCAGTAGGGCTGAAAGACTACATCTCTGAGCAGACTCCAGGACGGATCCTCATTTGGGGACAGGATAGACTTCCTGGACGTGCCGAAACTGACCAGCACAATCGCCATAATGACTACGATATAGAACATGTTGCTCATCTGTGCGAGAAAGACATTAATATACACTTTTTAAATTCGATTATTTTTTATTGTAAAATGTATCACAGTATTATAAAAGAACTGAGTTTATGGAAAGCATAACAGCAAATCGCACGCCATTTAAATTACACACCATTTTGGTGATCATGGTCAGGTAGGGTCCTGCATGCTGATTGACAGCAAAAAGGTCTAAAAGCCTAACAGACCAGAAGATGAAATCCAAAGAGTAGACAATGTGACTGGCTAAGCGTGTTTCTTTATTCCAACGGAGGGAGACCCCGACCAGGAATAGGATGATGCCCATGAAGTCATTGATATTCCAGTACTCGCTGAACCACACCTTCAGCTTCTTAGTGAATTTCCTGGGCTCCAGAACCCACACCTAGAAAACACATACCACCCATAATCATTCAAACAATCTCAACACAATATACTTAAAGGGGTCATCGGATGCTAAGTTCACTTTTACATGTTGTTTGAACATTAATGTATGTTGGCAGTGTATGTACAAATCTACCCTATAATGATAAAAATCCATACAGTGGTTTTTAATTAATCTGTAAAAATGCCTGTCGTTGTGCTGTCACACCCGCAGAGGCCGCTCCCACAATAGTTGAATGACATGAGCGTTTTACCTCAGATCAGCTGTAACAGTCCGCCCTCTTTGTTTCCATGCTGGAGCAGGGATGTAAATTAGACAAGAATATCTCCGTTTGAGCGATTGAGGTGTTGTGTTGCTGGATCTAATAATGAACGTAGCGGTCGTCATTTACTCCCGACATCTGAGCCGCTGAAGATGCAGTGGATTACGTTTGTTTGTGAAGAGAATGTGCCTCCCGATCTACATATATCTGTCTATGTACGAATCGTTCGTGATCCAGCTTCACTTACAGCAGAAGTGAGTATAAGCGTTTTTTTTTATGAATCTTTCCGATTGTTTTTCCTAATAATGTGCTAGTTAGCAAGTTTAGCGGCTAAACGCGGCTGAAGTAAACAGGATCGTCTTTCCACAGAGTGAAGAGAGGGGCGGGGCGAGCAGAGCTCATCTGCATTTAAAGCAGCCTCGACCAGAATGAGACGATTTTTGCAGAGCTCATTTTGGCAAGGTAAAAAGGGTGATGTTTTACACAACCATTGGGAATTTTTAACCAAAGTATATTATAGACTTTTCATTAAGACCCTGAAGAATAATATCAACTTGTGGAAAATGGGCATCCGATGACCCCTTTAAAGGGATCTTTCACCCAAAGATGAAAATTCTGTTATTAAGTACTCACCCTCATGTTGTTCCAAACCTGTAAGACATTTGTTTATCTTTGGAACACAAATTAAGACATTTTGATGAAATCTGAGAGCTCTCTGACCCTCTATGAACTTAAAATTTTAAGGCAGCAGCATAACAAATTATTTTAAGCTGACTCAACAAATTGTGTTTTTTATTTTTAACAGTGTAGTGGGTTGTGTACAATAATTGGATATCAGGCTTGTTCTGAAAGGGTAAAGAACAGCAGAGAAAAAAAAAAAAATACTAAATGCAAATAATAAAATAACCATTTAAAAGAACAAACACTTCCCATATCTGTTGACATTTTAACAAATGAAGAGTTCAGATGCAAAACCAGCTAAATCCATCTGACGTATTTCTTTAAAAAATGCATTTTTATCAGGCTCAGTTGTATAGGTTTCTATGTAAGTACCGGTACTTCTGACTGGGCTGAGGGTGGAATTTAGCGAGTTTGAAGTAAAAGTATTTGATGGATGTATAGTATGTGTCAGGAGCATTCACTCAGTATCATTATCTCATTTTTGACCGTCGAGATGGCTTTTAGCTGGTTTTGCATCTGAACTCTTCAAATATTATGCATGAAATTGTACATTATTGTGGGACAAAATCATCTCTCACTTGGTAAAACCTAACTAAATTAGACATAGGAATAACTAACGTACATCCTTGAACATCAGGAACAAAACTTTATTTCCAAGCTAGTATAATACGCAACCCCAGTGCATGTTCGAAATATGTTATGCAGTGTGGGAAAACCCGTCAGATGTCGCACTGGGACATTTTCAGAAAATTCGAAAAATAGGTTGAATGTAATTTTTTTTGTCAGAATTAGGTTTTCATTAAATTATTATTCTATAACATCTTGTCTATCATCTCTGAAAATATCTCAGCGAAATTCACTTGTTTAGTGCAGAAAAACTGCAGCAAGCAGAAATGACTGTGTCTTTCTCTTATGTTAAGAACATGCTGTGGAGGTGCTTTCCCTTAACAACACAAAAACAGTTAACCTATCAAAATAAACCACGTAACATATTTAATAAAGGTGTATCAATTCACATTCTCCACTAGTCCTGTGTAAACTACGGCATGCAAAGTTTTTATTTATTAATTTATTTCAATATTGTGAGATGGCGGAGCACAACAACGCAGTCTGAAGTACTGCAGCTGCTCACTTAACCGATCTTACTCGTCTCAATCTGCTCAATCTTAGTGATGTCAGTGCCCTAAACAATGTTAAAATGGACTATTTCACATCCAGAGATGAAGGATCGGATAATCAAAACCAAACAGATGTTTTTTAGCAGAGTATCCGAGGTACGAGCTGTAATGTCAGTCCTATACTGGAAAAGGGGGCAGGGAGCAGCAGCTTATTTGCATTTAAAGAGACATGCTTGAAAGCAACACGTTTCAGCTTCCACTCAAAATAGACACATGAGACTTCTCATCTTGTAAAAAGGGGCATAATAGGTCTCCCTTAATGTAAATGCTGTGTCCTGTATGAACTACAAGTACAGTATTTGGTTTATAAATGTAATTGTCTTTTGTTATTTTATGTCTAGAACCATTACGCGTTATAAGTTGTCAAATACGCATTCGGCAGCTTTTAAAGATTATTAATATTTTGTTGCATTTTGTTGCTGATTTAAAGGAAAGGACAAAAATGCTATTCTGAGTATTTTTCTAACCAAAATACAACAACAACTCGAACAGTCAGTGGGAGAACTCTGTTAATAATTCCCACAAATGCACTGCTGCTGGGTTCATAGATAACAGAGGATGGGGGAGTCAGACAGTGTCATTTTCATGGTCAGCTTGTGAACAGCATAATCAGAAAAAGATAGCAACTTACTGAAGACCTTTGGAATCAACCTCAGTAAAGATAAGACTTTTCAAAGGCATACTTCATTCGTTAATTGCCATGAACAGCTGCAAAGGGCACTGAGCCAACCATTCACAGACAAAAGCATTGATTGAAACATTGATATAACTCATAACTCATACTGTATATTTCTTTTAACTGCTGGAGATGGGTGTGATCTGAAGTGCACTCACCTCTCGAGCTTTCTCCGCTGCCATGGTCAGGATGTAAGTTATGACCAAGCACTCCT
Source organism: Labeo catla (assembly GCA_012976165.1). Lineage (NCBI taxonomy): Eukaryota > Metazoa > Chordata > Actinopteri > Cypriniformes > Cyprinidae > Labeo > Labeo catla. Next base: position 42,375 of record VONZ01000887.1, on the reverse strand, counting down.
GAATGTTGGGTTTCTCATCCAGCCTCACCAGCACAGTATAGGAGAACATCATGAGGAAACCCAAAAATGCCATCTGTGTGGACAAATCAAATCTTCAGACACAGAACAGACAGCTGGAGCGAGAAAGTGTGAAAAAAAACAAAAACAAGGTGGAGGTAGAATTAAGAGGAAAACCTACTGTGTGAAACCAGAATTTGACCACCGGAGCAGTATAGAAGTCATACACCTTTCTGGTCCAGGAACAAAGACATCTGCTCCCTCTCTCCTCATCACCCTGAACCTAGAAAAAGACCACTGTCAATGTGCCAGAAGAAGTCAAAGAGTGTGTAGCGTGTTTTAGGTTGGCAGCAGTGCTTTTAATTGAAAGTAGAGATGCTACAGATCACAGTTTAGACTTATTTTCAAAAGAATGCAAATTTTTACAGTAACAAATGTTCCTATTTGAACAGTTCGGGCAATTGCCAATTCATGTCCCTGCACAGAAATCCTTGCACTGATTTTTTTGTCTTATTGACAGTGAAATTCAATACAAAATACTTATATACTTCCAAGTGTACATATAACACCATTTATAAAGTTTCTCAGGGAAATGCAATACTTTTGCGTCAGAATGCAAATGTTTTGCTAGCAAACTGACAATTTCTTGGAGGAGAGCAATCCTTTTGTGAGAGGATGCAAAGTTTCTCTGATGAATGCAATACTTTACCAAGACACCACAGCAGCATTTTTCCTCCCATCTTATATTTTTCCATTACCATGTCCCCTTAGGGGCTCCATTGATATCCATCTTGTAGCTAGTCAATTCTTCAAAAGAATAGCTTTACTATACAGTATACTATACAGTGTGACCAGTATAGTCTGATTCACAAACAAATTACTCAAAAAGAGTGGTCAGTTTGAATCAGTATAACAAACTGAATGGGGTCACATGCTACAAAAACATAATTGGTGTGTAGTGTGTTAGCAGGACTGTGAATGTTTGTTACACTGTGTAGTGTCTGTCTAGATTCCTTACTGCATTTGTTGCCCCTTCTTCTTCTGATTCCCAACCGAACTGCAAGGCTTCTTGGGGCTGAGGAACATGGGACATCTCTGCCTGACTTTTAAACTCTAGCTTCTGAATGGCCACAGGCATCAGGATGCTGGCGATGATCTGGGGATAAAGGATGTGGTTTTGGACAACAGCCGTTAAAAACACAGATATGGGTCAAATGTGCTGTTGAATGTTAAATGTCAAGAGAAAAAAATGAATAGAGATAAATATTTGACATGTGGCTGTCAGATTCACAAATATGTTTGAAATGTAAGATATCTGGGTCACTTCCATTTTGCTCTCGGGAAAGTTGACACACAAATCATTTATTTTTATTTTTTCCTCTGGTTGTGTAGTTACAGCAGAGAATGACAAAGACTATCTGCAGTAAAAGAGGAGCATGGGATCAAAATGGTGCAGGTAAGGGACAGTTCACCCAAAAATGAAAATTCTGTCATTAATTATTCCCCTTATGTTGTGCCAAACCTGTAAGACCCTTTGCTCATCTTCAGAACACAAATTAAGATGTTTTTATGAAAACCAAGAGCTTTCTGACCGGGCCTAGAACGTGTCAGTTGCGTTGCTGTCTATGCAGGGTCAGAAAGCTCATGGATTTCATCAAAAATATCTAATTTGCGTTACGAAGATGAACTAAGTTCTTACAGGTTTGGAATGACATGAGGGTGAGTAAGAAATACGATTTCTGATCAAACAAGTCTGTAATGTAGTTTATAAAATGGTACTGTTTATGATACAACAACACCCCAAACACTAAATATTTTAAAGCAATCAAATTCAACAGATAGTTAACCTTTCTGCAGCTTTGAACTACAACCTGCAGAAAGTAAATGACAACAAATTAAAAGTACCAATGTCCAACTATTAAAAAGAGTTGTTCATATTGGCTATGATTGAGAAGAAGATTATTTTTTTTAGAAAAGTTACACTTTCTAAACACAGTCACCATCTCAATTCAACACACCTTGAACCAGGAGTTTTTACTCATGTTGAGCCGGCCCATCCACAAGTCTGTGAGGAGCATCTGAGTGCAGTTGTGAGCCACAAAAGGCCTGAGTCTTGAGGAGACGGCCATTTGCAGACAGGTGAAGTTACTCCAGTCTTTCATCTCCCAGGTCAGCATCTTCATCGCCATGCGCTCGTTCTTTTTGAAAGCCTGATCTAGGAGATCCACAGCCAACTGTCCAAACTCTCTAAAAAAAAAAAATCAATACAATCACATTGTTTTAACAACAACTTTTTTTTCAACAGTAGACAAGTTTCAAACTTAACATTTTTAACACATCTTAATCTTTTGAGATTTGGTTACTCCTAATCTAATGTAATCCCCATTATGTGATATTCAACACACTAAAAGATTAGTTCACTTCCAGAACAAAAATTTACAAATAATGTACTCACCCCCTTGTCATCCAAGATGTTCATGTCTTTCTTCAGTCGTAAAGAAATTGTTTTCTGAGGAAAACATTTCAGGAATTTTCACTATCTACAAAAAGTTTGAACGTCCAAAATGCATTTTGAATGCAGCTTCAAAGGGCTCTAAACGATCCCAGCTGAGAGGGTGTTCGCTGCAGAGCCAAATGGGAGGAGTTGGAGCTCTAGCTCCCCTTCACTGGATGTAATGGGTGGAGGGAGACACCCCAACCACACCCTAACCCTACCCCTTACCCTATCGCTAAACATAACTCCACCTATTTAGTTCCACAGAGGTGGAGCTGGACATCCAGAAAGGAGGAGCTGGAGGTCGTTTGGCTTTACAGTGAGCACTACTTGTCCCAGCCAAGGAAGAAAGGTCTTATTTAGAGAAACGATCAGTTATTTACTAAATTTTTTATTTTTTTTTTTACAATTAATACACTTTTTAGCCACAAATGCTTGTTTTGCTCTATGATGTGCATGCATATTCTGTGCACAGTTAGGGTAGTCAAAAAACTCCCATCTCATTTTCTCATCGTCCTACATCTTTTTTTTTTGTTAAGGGCATTTGATCTTCTTTGCATGTTCACTTTGTAAACACTGGGTCGGTACTTCTGCAGCGATGTAGGACGATTTTGAAGTCAGAGGAGAAAATGAGATGGGAGTTTTTCCGACATACCCTAACTGTCATTAACAGCAAGTATGCATGCGCATTGCAGAGCTAGACAAGATGAGCATTTGAGGTTAAAAAGTCTATAATTTTTAGAAAATGACTGATCGTTTCGCTAGATAAGACCCTTCCTCCTTGCCTGGGATTTAGAGCCCTTTGAAGCTGCATTTAAACTGCATTTTGGACGTTCAAATTCCCAGGAATTTCAGAAAATTCCTGAAATGTTCTCCTCAAAAAACAATTTCTTTACAACTGAAGAAAGAAAGACATAAAACGTCTTGGATGACAAGGGAAAGAGTAAATTATCTGTACATTTTTGTTCTGGAAGTGAACTAATCAGTTATGTTAATATTACATGCTTTAGAATGAAGAAAAATGCAAACTGACAGAGAGTTCTTCTTCAGCTCCTCAGCCATGGTATCACCCATATTGCTCTCCTTGGCTTCCACTGCCATAGCACGGTAAAGTTTGCAGGCCACAACCGCCCTGGCCATAGCCTGCTCTCCATGCTGCCACAGGAACATCGCCATCTCTTGCCGGTGCTTGAGCACTGCCCACACAAACAGGTCGTTAAAAGTGCATACAAACTCGGGGCTCGGGGTTGACTTCACGTCCTGAGGCGCTACCGCACCCTCCTGCAAAGACACAATTCTGGGTGTTTTTAATAAATGGAATGATTGTAAATGTATTCATAAGCATATGACTCATCGTTGCGGTTGTGAACAGAATGGAGATGTTAAAAGAACCTGGTGTCTGCACGGCTGAGCAGTTCTGTGGAAATGGGAGCGAGATGGGGAGGACTCTGAAGTTGCTTTCCTGGCCTTGCTGAAGGGGCTGGATGTCTCCTTAGCACCCTCCTATCCCAGATCAAAAAAGCTCATTAAATTTAAAGGAGAAATTTACTTCCAGAACAAAAATTTACAGATAATTTACTCACCCCCTTGTCATCCAAGATGTTCATGTGTTTCTATCTTCAGTCGTAAAGAAATTATGATTTTTGAGGAAAACATTTCAGGAATTTTCTCCATATAGTGGACTTCTATACGGCCCGCGAGTTCGAACTTGCAAAATGCTGTTTGAAACTGTTTTAAACGATCCCAGCCAAGGAATAAGGGTCTTATCGAGCCAAACAATCAGTTATTTTCTAAAAATTATATACTTTTTAACCTCAAATGCTCGACTTGTGTAGCTCTGCGTCTGCTTTGTGCATTCCGGTTCAAGCGAGTTAGGGTAGGTCGAAAAACTCCCATCTCATTTTCTTCTCTAACTTAAAAATCATCCTACATTGCTGTTTTACCTTTTTAATAAAGGGTTTTTAATCTTCTTTGCATGATCACTTTGTAAACACTGGGTCGGCACTTCTGCAGCAATGTAGGATGATTTTGAAGTTGGAGGAGAAAATAAGATGGGAATTTTTGGACCTACCCTAACTCTTTTGAACCGGAATGCACAGAGTTCATGCAGAGCTAGACAAGACGAGCATTTGTTATTAAAAAAGCTTTTCTTTTTTTTTTTTGGAAAATAACAATTTGTTTCGATAGATAAGACCCTTATTCCTTGGCTGGGATCATTTAGAGACCTTTGAAGCCACATTGAAACTGCACTTTGGAAGTTCAAACTCACAGGCACTACTTAGGTGCACTATATGGTGAACATTCCTGAAATGTTTTCCTCAATAAACATAATTTCTTTATGACTGAAGAAAGAAGGACATGAACGTCTTGGATGACAAGGGGGTGAGTAAATTATCTGTAAATTTTTGTTATGAAAGTGAACTTCTCCTTAAAGTTAATTAAGATAATGTCTAACAGAAATGGAAACTCACTTTCAAAACACAGAAATGCATGGATTATTATATAAATAAATGAGAAAGAAAGCATACCTTAGCTGGGTTATGGAAGCGACTGTACATGGTTCTGAAGCTCTTGCGTGTGTACGTGCTTCGATAAGCTCCACCAATCAGATATTCAATCACCATTCCAATGTCAATTAAAGACATCCTATAAACAGCAGGCAGACGAGTCTACAAAAACACAGAAAATGCTTATGTAAACACTTCAGGTCAAGGACCCCTTGTTGGATTAACAAACTGAACATTTTTAGCCTGCGTCAGGAACACCAAACGCATGCGTCGTGATACTCTCCTGAACATGCAGCGAAGACTGACATGAAAGAGAAGAAAATGTTGAATAAATCTGTTTGTGTTTTCTTCATGCATAAAAAGTATTTTCATAACTTCATAAAATTAAGGTTGAACCACTGATGTCACATGGGCTATTTTATTGATGTCCTTACTACCTTTTTGGTACGCTGCTGTCTATGCAGGGTCAGAAAATCTCTTATTTCTTAAAAAATAACTTAAATTCTTTTACGAAGATAAAAGCAGGTCTCATGGGTTTGGAACGACATGACGGTGAGTAATTAATAACTGAATTTTCATTTTTGGGTAAACTATTTCCTAATATGGTATTTTGTTTAACACATATAGAAATTATTTTACACAAAAATTCAAACAATAATTGTCTGACTCCCTGTTGACAACCCATACAGCGAAGAACAGAAGGTTTTACTTTATACACACCTGTTTGGCATCTTCAATGAGGTGTCGAAGAAAACAATCTGAGAAGCCTTTATGCTGAGAAATACCAATGCATTTATCATTAGAAGGATCATAGAAATTCGCTTGTAACAGAGACAAATGCTTAATGCAAGTGATAATTGTGATTACTATGTTGTAGAGCTGTTCCAGACGAGAGACGGTCAAGAAGCGGCTCATGGTCATGCCGTTTTCAATCAACAGCTTCACAAAACTGACACGATCCATTACTAATGCATCCAACATAGTCTGCTCCAGAGATCCCACCTACCAAATCCAGCACTGGATTATACACATCTGTTCTAACTCATAAATGCCTTAATGCTGGCTGTAAAATCATAACTGTACCTGCCATTGTTGCCCGTACACAAAAATGTTGTCCTTTGCTACATCAGCTCTGTCCCAGGCCAACGTGATATTTAGCTGCTCCTCGGGGGAACCTCTGGTACCTGTATTTTCATTTTTTGGGTGAACAACCCCATTAATCCAACATTTAATTAACATGATAAGAATATTGCATACCTCTCAGTGATGTAGTCAGGATCGCAACATCTGCCCCTTGAAGGTCCTCAGATTCAGAATCAAAAATGCTGATCTAAAACAAAAAATCGTCAAAGTATGACCTCATTAAAAAAAAAATCAGTCCCTAAAGAGAAACAAATTTGAACCAACACAGATGGCCAGCATTAAAACAGATTTGTAAACTAGTGGCACTGCTGTTGTGTCATGTTCAATATAGCCAGCAGTTATTTATTTTGTTTGGTATTAGTATGAAACCACCAGCGTTCCATGCCAATATATAAATGCATGTAACTCTATAAGACACCCAGAGGAGATGTTCTTCTCTTAACATGCCTTTGGCATTTCGTCTTCACATGAGTGATTCATACCCAATCAAAGAATCTGTGAGCCTGGGGACCAAATTAATCCCTTCTACTCAATTAATATGGAAATACGTTTCATGCGCCATCATTCCAATTATTCTGTTCTCTCTCAATTTAGAAGCTCAGAGATGTGGGATGGGTGTGGTAAACTACAACATTCTGTTTGATGGAGGCTTAGCATCAGAGCTTTCGGCGTAGTGACAGAGACCGATACACAGCAGGCATCTTATCACACAAAACAACCAGTGTTTACCGCCAAGTAGGAGGAGAGAGGAAGAAGAGAGAAGAAGAGGAAACAGCCAGAGAAATGCAGAAGGGGATTTGAATATGTTGCACTAGGTTCACAGCTTAGAGGACAACAACTTCACTGATGAGTGAGGAGTTCAAGATTGAGTTGGGACTAAATGGTATTTCCTGAACTGACGATTAGAATCTGCAAACTGATCTGTATCTCATGTAACCATGATAGCGGAAAGGTTTAAATGGTTTTAATGTCAGTTTCAGTTTTAGTTATCTATAATAACCCTGGTGGGAACATAATTAAAGAGATCATGCCATTCATCATCATCTACCCAGAAAATGTACAGTTGGTCATAATAAGTAAACAAACACTGACAGAGTGATTGGGACACAGATATGAATGTTAGCACATGGCTAGGCACCAAATATAACATTTTATTAAACTGTTTTAATAATTATTTTTGTTTGCAGAGTGATACAAGAGACATGAAACCAGCAGAGCTATGTAGGAAACAAGTTGTTTGAGACAATGGACAATGACACTATTTAGTGGCCATTATACAAAAATTTGTCACAATTGACCAATCAGGGCCAAGTGTTCCAATGGGATGTCAAATAAGGGTATTTAACTTACAAGGTCTCTATGTTCCATGCATTCCATGAGTACGTTGAGAAGTTCAGAGGCCTCTGGTCTTTCCACACCAAATGTTTCCTGAATCCTCAGCAGGACATCCTCCTTAATATCTGAATCCAACTTTCTATGAGAATTATATAAAACATACACAGAAACAATGGTCAAAATATTCAATATAATAGCACCCAAACATTATTTAAAGGGATAGTTCACCCAAAAATGAAAATTCTGTCAATAATTACTTCTGTCAATAATTAGTAAGACCTTTGTTCATCTTCGGAACACAAATTAAGATATTTTTGCTAAAATCTATACATATCTATGGTTGTATCTGTATGAATGGTCATGTGACATGCGTTTTCGGTTGTGTAGTATAGACGGGATCGTTTTCATTTTAAAACGCTGTTTTAAATTGAAAATGCACTAGTATAAACAGGGCCTAAAAGTGTCAATAGCGACTTTATTTAACAATTTATTCTATTTCTTGTCAGTCTTTGATGCGCATTCACGGGAGTACCACAACTCATTCTCGTAGCTTCATAAAACTACAGTTGAACCACTGATGTCACATGGACTATTTTAACGTTGTCCTTACTACCTAGCTGGGCCTTGAACGTGGTAATACCATTGCTGTCTAGAAAGGTCAGAAATCTCTCAGATTTCATCAAAAATATCTTTGTGCTACGAAGATGAACGAAGGTCTTACAGATTTGGGATGACACGGGGGTAAGTAATTAATGACAGAATTTTCATTTTCTAGGTTAACTACCCCTTTAAATGTATACAAATGTATGTGAGACATACCTGTCTACAGCTGTTTGTTTGTGTATTAAAGCCAGCAGGTCTGCCGCTCTGCCTGTTCCCTCAAACACCAGCACAGGCACAGGAGAACTTCTGCACACATAATCCAGCACCACTGAGAGGACGGCAGGACCCCCTTCTACTACAACACACACTAAAGGCACATGTGGAGGCAACCCTAAAATAAATACACACAATTATATACATCAGACATGCACATAATCACTTAACACGAAAGACATACAGAAGACAAAAGCAGAAAGCACTTACTAGGATGGATCTTCTGTAAGTGTATATGCCTTTCTAGCCTTTTCCTCAGGTCTATTTGACAACCTGATTTACCCACAGTCCCATCGTCAACTAACAGGAAGTGTGAATGCATGCCGTTCAGACTAGCACGTTTACTCAGAGGATTACCCAGAGCCTGGTAGTGCCTGAAAACCTAGGACAATACAGCCCAACAACAGTATAGCTGAATCAAAACAACTTGTATATAACATAATTAAATTGAACCAGTAAACACAGGAAAAAATAACACAGGAAACAATCGTTTAGCAAAATAACGATTAACAAATTGTCAATATCACAAATGTACTTATCAGTGGCCCAGAAATGCATACTCATACATTTATTATTTGTTTTATATTACAACATTTCTTTGTTCTAAATTTCTCAAAATTCTCAAATTTTGTTTAACTCTTGGTTTAAATTATTTTGAATCCCACTGACCTCACTCAGTTTAGACCCATTGTACATTGCAATATAATTCAATAATGTAGTTTAGAAATGTAAAACTCACATCCCGGCCAATAAGGTCACTGTTATTCTCAATAATCCCCCAGGGTGTGATCCCCACAACATTCCTCTTCCTGCGGTCATATGACCCATACACTTTTACAGCATCACCAATATACTTGGACACACCTGAACACAAGGAGAAATAAGGTCTGTAACAACTGTAACAATAAGTGTTGTTACGGTTAAACTAAAACTATTAAAAATTATTTTTTTGTAATTGAAATATGAAGCTAAAATAAAATATAAATATAAGACAAAAACTTAAAGGGATAGTTCAGCCAAAAATAAAAAATTCTGTCATTAATTACTCACCCTCATGTCGTTACAAACCCATAAGACCCTTGCTGTCTATGGAGGGTCAGAAAGCTCTGGGATTTCATCTAAAATATCTTAATTTGTGTTCAGAAGATGACCAAAATTCTTACGGGTTTGGAATGACATGAGGGTGAGTAATTAATGACAGTACTGTCATTTTTGGGTGAACTATCCTTTTAAGATACTTAAACTTAAGATACTTACACTGAAATGAGAAATATATATTCTATATATAGAATATATATGTAAACTCCATTTAATATGAAAGAAATGATATGTATGAAATGAAATATGTGCTTCAATACAAACAGCGTGATGGCAAAAACAAGACATTTAAAGTGAATATACCCATCCACAAACCTGTATTGATCCCGTCAGTCAGTATCCACGCTCCAGTGCTTTCTGCAGCTGTGACGAGCCCTGTGCTGAAAGCCTGGCACACCCGTGGAGACAGAGGGAAGTTATCTGTACCTCCATGCACTGAGATCACCAGCTTGGGCATCTCCATGTGCCATTCTCTCAGCATCAATTGGACCAGGAGCTCTGGTGAAGTGTTACTGGAAAGACGCACATACTGTAGAGAAAATAGGACTTTATTGTATGCACTATGCACAGTTCTATATCATAAATGCACTGTTTTTATCTGCATGATAAGTTTTTCTCCTTGTATGCACCAACCTTGGCATGACATGTGCGCTTTGTGCTGCCCTGGAAGTCCAGCCATCCAAAAGCATCAGTGGGGCTACTGCTGGTGTGCCGCAGCACTGACCACTCCTCCTCCTCAGCAGAGTCAGGACCAGGGCCATGTCCGAGCAAGCCAGAGTAAGGACCCACATGCTCTGCGATCAGCCTTCCACAACAACATCTGAGGAAAGAGATGACATGAGCCAAGAATGACAATAAAGAAGAGAGATAAAGGCATGAACGTTTGTTTTCATCACGGGATAAAAAATAAATAAATCAAGGTATTTGTGACTTTTTATGTCACAATTCAGACTCTATTTCCAAATTATGGAAATTGGCTTCCATATAAAAGACACCACTTTAAGACTGTTTCCTGTTTTCAGGTTTCCCACTGCTTCTGAAGAGTAAACTCTCATGGTTTTTCCAGTCATGATTACTTGATAAGGAATTCAATTATTGTATAGAGATCACACTCACAAACAGCAACACTGACAGACATCTTTAGACTACGAAACATTTAATTATTTAACTGACATTCAAATTACCTGATATGTACAAAAAGAATTAAAATAACAACATATTTTCATGGAAATAAATAGAGGATGAACGCATGGGTGATACAAAAATATATAAATAATACCTTACTAAGCTTTGGCACACTTGACACACTGGATAACACCTGTAAAACAGAAGAAGCTGCAATTAATATGGGTCTTTAAGACAAAATGAGCAACCTCAACAACACCTGATAAATTCACATCATCATTGCCAAAAGATAATATGCAGATATGACAACCAAGATTATTAAGCACACCTGTGATGATCACGTGAGGCTGGCAGAAATTTGACACATTCTCTCTTGCAAAAATTGGCCTGGATCCAACTAAGTCTAGACTGAAAGGAAAACAGTTGTGTAAGGTTTGTCATACTGTAGGCCTACTATTATGAGCCACAATAACCACTACATTAGAAGCAGTGCTGTTATCGCTAACTGAAACTAAAAGTCATTGAAATGAAGCTGAAATAAAATAAAATATAAACTTTAGAATTATTTTAAAAAGTAATAAAAATTTCAAAAACAAAGTGACTGAAACAAAAATTAAAATAAACACTGAAACTATGAAATTAATACGATAGTAGCATATAAATAATGCTAAAATAACAGATGTGGTCACGCATAAACTCTTCTCTTTTCATATCTGAGACAAGGCTGCTCTGTGGCTGCACAAAATTCTATGTAAAGGCATAATGCAGCATAAAAGCCAGATTTAATTATCATCTTATTTTAAATTTTTACAGATAAGTGTAATCAGTGTTGGGGAGTAACTAGTTACATGTAACAGAATTACATAATTTAATTACAACATAAATGTAATTAGTTACAGTTACTGAGAAGAAAATGTGTAATTAAATTAGTTACTTTTGAAAATGTTATTTTTTTATTTTTTTTTTCCCACACACACCCACATACAGATTTAATTGACTTCTTTCCAAAATTGCATTGTGACTGTTCTAAAATGAGACACCAATGTTTCATGAGTTGAGTTATTCACATATTCTTAATCAGTTTACTTATTTACATTATGTGATGTTTCTTATGTAAGCTGTGTACATTTGGGGCCTTTTTTTAAAAAACAAAAATGGTTCTGTCTACTGAAGTCTATTGAACGAAAAACTTTGAAGCTCAATATCTCGAAAGTGCTCAGAATGCAGATAGAACCTTATAGTTCTAAGGTGACGATGTGTCCTATTCTGTGTCAGAAAAATCCTGAAACTTTGGTGGCTCATTTGAGGTGACATGCTTATTCTTCAATGTTTTTAGGGATGCACCGAAACGTATCGGCCGAAATGCTTGCGCGTTTTGTCAGTAAAGCCGGTTCTGTAATCAGCGGTAAATGCCATCAGGTGCGTGATTTCACGTTGAGCCGTATATACTACACACAGCCGTTGTTCACTGACGAGCTGCGCAAATTCACACTGATAATGAACATGGATTTGCGCAGCTCGTCAGTGAACAACGGCTGTGTGTAGTATATACGGCTCACCGTGAAATCACGCACCTGATGGCATTTACCGCTGATTACAGAACCGGCTTTACTGACAAAACGCGCAAGCATTTCGGCCGATACGTTTCGGTGCATCCCTATATGCATATACTTTATTTTTTAAGATTAATTTATGGCATTGTTAGATGCCAGTGCTTCCTGTCATATTTATGCAAACATTTGATTTCAAAACCGGTATCATAGCAATTAAACTATTTCTTGTTATGATTTCAAATCTGTATTTAACATCAGAATGATCTCAAAGTAAATAAGAGGTGTTAAGTCTGAATTTGGGTGGCTGTGCTATAAAATATATTTTACGGCTCTGTGGAATGCTTGATTCTGATTGGTCAGTCATGACATTCCAAGGTATGTTATTCCCCGATAACAACTGGTAAAAGCTAATAACTCAGACTCATCCGGACTCATTAGAGTCATCATAAGTCGGTGCTATACACTTCATAGTTTTAGCAACTTATTTCTTCGTGGAAGCTTTGCGTTCAAATAGTTCAACTCAGACCAGTGTTTCATGTCTGATAATGTACATCCAGACAGTTGCTATCGCAGAATAAAGATGTAGATTATCCCTTACTTATTTTAATCTTAATTCAAGTGCTAAAGGATTTTGAAAGTCTGACAGTAATTAGTGTTGAGTGCTACTGTAAGGTTAACTCTGCCTGGTTTAATGTTTCAAAATGATTAACAGCTCAAAATATTAGAAATTTAGAAAAGCAATCAAGAAGTAATCAAATGTAATAAGTTACATTACTTTTATAAAAGTAATTAAAAAAGATACACTACTTATTACATTTTAAATAGAGTAACTTGAAATCTGTAACCTATTCATTTCCAAAGTAACCTTCCCAACACTGTGTGTAATGCAACATACCATTTCTCCTCAAATCTCCTCCACAGTTGAGTGAGTTAGTCATGAATACTTTCACGCAGTCCTTTTAGCCTTTTAGCATGTTTTTGCCAGATGAAAACAAAAAAACAATGGATTAGAGTGAGGTGGAAAATTACGTATATACATCCTTTTCCGGGAATTATTTGGTAAAATTGCAAGAGACAAACGACAAACCCCCTAATTTAAAACACCGCCATCTAGCCGAAGAAACAAATAAAAGGGTGGAGGGCGTCCTTATCCAAAACAGAGACTGAAACAGTACTCTCACTTACTGTACTGCTACCTGAAGAGCCACTTCGCTTCAGAAATACATTAGTGCGTTTGAACGAAAATAGGTCGCAAACTACTGTTACTACATATGCAAAACAACAGTCCTGTTTGGAATGGGGAATGAGAAAACTGAGACTCAAACACAAGTTTTAACATGTCTTGGAGTGATGCCCTGTAGGATACAACTTTTCGTTTCATACAACAAGGCAGCTATTAATTCCTAACATACGAAAATGCTGTGCATAGCTGTTTAATTACCTGTGTAATAGCGTTGTTTTCCCAGTCATATTTCCTGTAAATACAGCGGAATCTTATTCCTGGAATAAACGCGCATAAGTGAAGAGATGCAATCTGTTAGGAAGTGGGTGGTCTTTACCACTGGCTGTAAAGTGTCGAGTGTGGACACGCAACCTGGAACTTTAACTGCGAACTTGTTTCGTTCTGGGAAGCCCGTGCTTATTCAAGAGAGACCAATAGCAGTTGCATAACGAATGTAACTTCATTCTTCACATTCTTCCTGTATTCATGTCGAAATGTTTCTCAGACGCTACGAGATTTAAGTATTTTTTCCCGCTGAAAGTGTTGTATGACTTAGCATTGATTTCAAAACCAGCGAAGCGAAAAGGGAAATAATGTTCGTGAATGACTAACTAAATGAGCGCGGACTGTTAAAGTAAAGGAGGAGGGCAAATAATGCTCTAGCCAGACCTAAATCACGAGAACCTATCTTTACAAACAAACAGTGTTTAGTTATGAAAATATTCACTGCTGCATTATAATCGACAAAAATAGCTGCAAACAGCAGTCATTGGGTTTATTTGCACATAAGCTCAGAAATACTAAGATAATACTATAACTAGTAACATCATTTGTTATCATCGGTCCGTGCAATTTAGATGCATTACTTGCATATAGGGTAAATTGTTTCCCACTGGTATTGCGCCTCCCTCTGTCAACAGCCGGATGTAACATTGCATGCTTCCGACAGGCCGACGAAGTTTTATGTTATTAATCTCATCTAATATTTTATGAAATGGCGGATGCCTGATGTTATTTAATAATGTTGTATTTTTAATATGTTGTTGCCCCTCATATATGAGTTTATATCAAGCAAATGGCATAAAATATTTGAAGAGTTCATTTGCAAAAACAGATAACTCGTTTTTAAAGTTTTTAACAGTTTTCAAAAATCATGTTTTTTCATTGTGTTTTCCAATTAATCTCAGTCAAACTGCAGCTGGGTTATTTTTATTAAGTAAAAATTACTAAAAAATACAGCTAACACAATAAAATAAAAAAAACATGATAACAATAAAAACATGCTTTAAAAAAAAAAAGTTGTTTTTGCAAGTGAACTCTTCATTTACAGTATGTTGATCATGCCAACAGTTACATACTTACATATTTATTTATGTCATTCAAGAAATATAACAAAAATAGTTAATAACACATAGATTTTTTGCTCAAAAGTAATAAAAAAAAATAAATAAATAAAAAAAAAAAACTTTTTCCACTTTTCATAGCATTAACATTCTATAACGCCACATATACATTAGGAGAAAATACACTACCAGTCAAATGTTTTTGAGTCAAAAGGACACTAAGATTTTTTTTTTTTTTTAAAGAAGTCTCTTCTGCTCACCTGCCTGCATTTATTTGATCCAAAGTACAGCAAAAACAGTAACATTTGGAAATATTTTTACTATTTAAAATAACTGTTTTCTATTTGTATTTTCTATTTGAATATATTTGTAATTTATTCCTGTGATCAAAGCAAATCAGAATATTAGAATGATTTCTGTAGGATCATGTGACTGGAGTAATAATGCTAAAAATTCAGCTTGGAATCACAGGAATAAGTTACATTTAAAAATATATTGAAATAGAAAATTTTAAATAGTAAAAAATATATATATATATA
The DNA here is from genome assembly GCA_012976165.1 of Labeo catla. Classification (NCBI taxonomy): domain Eukaryota; kingdom Metazoa; phylum Chordata; class Actinopteri; order Cypriniformes; family Cyprinidae; genus Labeo; species Labeo catla. The sequence continues at coordinate 27,143 of VONZ01000887.1, read as the reverse complement.
TATATATATTTTTTTTTTTAGCTGTACTTTGGATCAAATAAATGCAGGCTTGGTGAGCAGAAGATAAGCATTAAGAATCTTACTGTTCAAAAACTTTTGACTGGTGGTGTAATTCAAATAATTGAAAAAAAGCTTGATTCTCATATGCTTCAATTTCTGAATTTATTGATAGGTCAACAAAACAGCCTGACAACATAATTGCCAAACATCAGTTAAGTCTAAAACAAGTTTGTCCTGTAGACTATGTTTTTGGAAAGAGGTAGTCTCAATACTAGGACAGATCCATAAAATTATATTTTTCATCTTCATTGTTCTTGAGGTTAAAGCATGTCTCTGAAGTACTGAGTTGTATCATTTGATAAAGTACTAACAAGACTGCAGTACAATATTTAAATTTTTCATGTACATCTCATTTCCACATATTCCCAGAGAAGCACCCAAAAGTATCAAAACTTGGCTTACCATTGCAGCATTTTACCTGCATGCTTTTTTAGCTTAGCAGATGAACACGACTATCTGTACATGCTGATCGCTGCCGATGAAATCTCCTGATAAAGCTGGCATGTTCTCAGCCCTTATTCCCTCCTAGATCAAAGATCATGAGCACCTGACTGAAGTGTGGAAACAGGTATGTTTCACTTCCTTTAGGTGGGGAATGGGGAAAGAAATCACATACTGTAGGTTAACTGTAAAAGTAATCATAACTTGTGCATGACAAACAAAAGTGCTTTAGTACGTAAAAAGAAAAAATCATGAAATCAGACAGGTCACCAAAGACGATACAATTCAATAGCATGTATAAAAAATACATTTTATTGCTGTCGAGCAATTTAAAAAAACACTGCAGTTACAATACTGGCCACCGGAACATACAAAGCACTTGCTGCATCTACTATGAAGAGAAACACAACATACTGTTGTCAAAATGAGGATGATGTTCAAAGGAAATGAACAAGGCTCTAAAGTTTACAAAAACAAAACTAAAGAAAACAATTAAAATCAGGCACAGCTTAAGCAAAAGAAAGGTTTGCATCACCTTGACATTCACTTGCCTCACAGCTATAAACATAAACGTGATAAGTCCAACATGCTTTCACACTTCTGAACACTTGACCTCTGTAGGACAGGAATATGAGGTCATGTGCCCGTCATGTGTTTCTTCCAGAATAAAAAGCTTCTGCTGGAGGCCTCCTCACGGTACAAAGCACAAGGCTTTGTTTATATGTCCATCTAGTGCAGATCAGGGGGAATCATCTCACAAGAAAGTCAATGTTCATTGGAGATCTCCTCATGTTTCCATTGCCTCTGAGTCTTTGGTGGAAGAATCTATGGAGGACCCAGCTGAGGGTTCAGTCTCCAGGAGAGAGAGATCCAGCTCAGGCAGTGGAACCCGCCAGAACTGGAAAGAATTGAATGAAGAGAGGTCCTCGTCTGTGTGCATAACCTAATGGAATACAAAGAAGAGCTGAATTTCCAAATCATTTACTACAGCAACAACCTGCACCGACAAGGGTGAAGTTTAAAGGAATATGCTAATTATACATAAAGTACCTTAAAGTTTAATAGTCATCAAGGAAAAAATTAGTCAGATAGAACAACAGATATGGGGCATTCTACAGAATTGGTCTAAACTGCTGTCCCACACCCAAAAAAACATATAAAAGCATTTAGGTATTCAAATTTGAGATGTTTACTAAGATCCTTCTATTACCTATTGAAACCCTCAACAATATTTAAAATATCAGTAAGCTTAATATATATAAAATCATCATTTATTGGGTACTTTTTAATTGGGAGGTGGCTGTCCCGAACCCTAACCCCTAAATTTCGACTTATGAAAATGATATTGAAATAATTTTAGCATTTTTTTTTTCATTGTTTTTAAAAGTATCTTTTTGATTCTTTTAAAAAGTGAAGTTCAAACTAAATATTATTATATGCTTTCTTTGTAAATTATGAAACTTTACGTAAAAACAAAAAATGCCCTGCATTTTTCATGTCACTACCGAAACAGTGTTTGCTTAGCCCATTGGCTGAGACTGATTTTAACTACACCTCTAAATTTATGATCAGGAAATATTCCTGTGTCACTCTCTCTCATAGCTACAAGGTGTGAGTAGATAGGTCTCATCATTTTGAGGTAAAAGTTTTCATAAGTTTGAAAAATCTGTATGTAACTTTAAGGAACGTCACTACCAAACACCTTTTTTCCGCAATTAAGCACACTTTTTTGGGAGTTATTCCATAACATTTAGTTTTTATATGTGTACCACTGTTTAGAACTGTGCTAGCTAACCATATGTGCTGATTATCCTTCATTCAGGTAGGTTCAAAAGTATCAAAAATTGCCACTACCAAAACATTTTGTGGTGTTTCAGTAGTAACATCTTTTCTTTTTGGGGTGTTATCCCATCAAATTGTGACTTCCAAAACAGTCACGACTAAAACGTGTCATTACTGTTTCGGTACTAACAAAAGGGAACACATAAGCATTTGGGGGGAAATAAACAAAATTTTAGTACAGTCATGCAAATTTTTTGCATTTTACTATGTTTTAGTAGTGTTTTAGTATGAAAGTTAAAAATCTCTAATGTGATGTGGTCACTACCAAAACATTACTGTCACTACTAAAACACAGGATGTTTTGTCAAAAATACAGCATACTGAGTCATCAACTAAGATGTTACGATAGTGTTTGATTCAATGTATATTCAAACTAATTAATTCTTTTCTTTTTACAAAGAAAAATTGGATTCAAAATACAGCACATCTTTTAAGTTACACTTGAAATATTGTTTAAAATCTAATTGTTATTGATTTACCCCTCATAAAAATGTTAATAAAACAGCAAATATATATACTTACAACGTAGATGTAAACAAAATCTTAATAGGTCAATATAACCCTTCTAAATTCTGTTTTGGTAGTGACAAATTTGGGAAGAGGATAAATATTCCAAAACTTTCTGAAAACACAATATGAGAGTTAACTGCACACTTACTAGAAATGTGTACCTTTGATATTATACAATTTGCATACATACTAATTTTTTGGGAAAACATTTTTCTCAAGACGTTTCCAACTTTGGACCAATTCGGTAGAATGGCCCATATAACGTTACATAGGTCTATTAAAATATGTCGACTGATAACATTGTGATCGTGTACCGCCACCATATGTTCATCTGCCATCATTACACATTATACTACCTGAACCCACACAGTAACACGAGTTCGCGCTCATGTGCTTGTGTGAAACTTTACCTTGTCTCCTGCAGTTATGTTATTTTCTTCGTCTGTCTGTTTATTTTGAGTCTGAAGCATGCGAGATGACCGTCGCGTCACAGGTCTACCAGCATCATCCTCGAATGTTCTAGACTTGCATGTGTTCTTATCTGCTAGCACTGAATTAACCTTGTTTGCAGCCACTTTTCTCGGTCGGTTATCTGTATCCAGTGAATCTTCGACATAGCTCGATCTTTTCCTGCAGCGTTGTCCAGCCACTGATAATAACGAGGATGGATTTGCGTTTTGGATCAGGTTCGCACCTCCGACCGGTTTGTCGTTGTCAGAGAGAGAACGAAAACACCTTTTATGGAGGATTTCGGGAGGCAAAACGTTCTCTGCTCTTCGCTTGGTCATGTGTGCGACCAAGTGTATTCAAAAACGTTAAAACTCACCTGCTATAAAAGAGCGACGAGACTTTTTTTTTTTACCACGCAGAGGTTCAATTTCTCAGCTGTTTACGACAGTTGCGTTGAATCTGAAGTTTAAACGTGTTTGAATATAGCGCCCTCTGTTGACAGAGAGGTCGAACAACAACAACGCGTCATAATATTTTTCATTTGTGCGGTGCGTAAAACAGATTTTTCATTTGTGCGGTGCGTAGAACAGATTTAAATGCTTAAAACAAACAGGCATGTACATGAAACAATATTTCCACTTTTTCTTGTTTGTAAAACGTTTATTATCGTATATGTACAAGATCATGAAAAGTTTAAAACAACTTTATTTTAGTGCTGCCAACTACTACAATTTTGATGGTCAACATGTTTCCTAGAAGAGGCTGGAGTAATTGTGCGAGATCCAGAGCATATTCTGTGAATATGATTTTGGACACAGAAACTCTGATAATGTAAACAATTGCAATAAAACACTGAAATGTATGTGTGGAGTGACAAGCGTAATTAGTGAACCATGTGAAGCAGCACCCAAAACCTGAGGAATATGAATGCAAAGCATAAAAGCACCAAAACATAACATATATTTTTGGTAAATATCTGAGATAATTCAGCACTTAATAAAGCTCCAGTCTTGCTGTATTACCGGGAATATGCTATAATGCTGGCATTCATGATTAAAAACGTCAGTTTATTATTGGGCCATTTGTTTGTGAATTTGTCCAGAGTTTCTCTCTTTTAAATGTCATGTTGAGTTCCTTGTTTGTGAAGAATCCTCAGTCTGGCCATCTTTAGGTATCTGATTTCCGTTGATCAATTGTTCTGCAGGTTTCCGTACGATAAAAAAGACACAGTCATAAAGGTATTTGAGCATGGAGCGATCGTTCTCCGTGTACGTGCTGGGAACAGACTCTCTCTCCAACTGTGGAAAGAAATGCAGTTATACAATGTATAACAACATAATTTACTCTGATGAGCCTATGGGTGAGACTTCCGGTTCATTGGGGAAATAACACGAAGAATAACCACATGCAGTAAACGGTAAAACAGTTTGGACTAGAAACCAGTGTGCTCACAATTAAGATAATATGTGACCCTGCATCACAAAACCAGTCATAAGGGTCAGTTTTTCAAAATTGAGATTTATACATCATCTGAAGGCTGAATAAAAAAGCTTTCCATTGATGTATGGTTTGTTAGGACAGGACAATATTTGGTCGTGATACAACTATTTGAAAATCTGGAATCTGAGGGTGAAAAAAAAATCTAAATATTGAGAAAATTGCCTTTAAAGTTGTCCAAATAAAGTTCTTACAATGTATATATACAATGTATATTACTAATCAAAAATTAAGTTTTCATATATTTACAGTAGGAATTTTACAAAATATCTTCATGGAAAACTATCTTTACTTAATTTCCTAATGATTTTTGCCATAAAAGAAAAATCTATAATTTTCACCCATAAAATGTATTTTTGGCTATTGCTACAAATATACCCCAGCGACTTAAGACTGGTTTTGTGGTCCAGGGTCACACCAATTTGTAGTATCAAGCAGCAAAATAGCTGCTTAAAAATAGCTGGACGTGAATGAGACCGGAAGCCAGACCCATAACATTTACAAATGGCTGCTCCCGCTTTAACGGAAAGAAAAAGGTGGATACAGTTTAACTGTTTACCTCCAGGACAAATCCATATTTTAAAATGACAGCCTTTATTTCTTCATAGCTCAGCTCAATGGACAGTTCATTGGCCATATTCTCATAGTGGTAAAGAAGTGGACCTATGAGAACAAATACAAAAAGCTTTCAACCACACCTGTGTTTTCAGCATTTCATATACAGATAACATTTTAACTGAAAATGATTATATAGAATCTGTGACTTACCCAAATTCATCCAGACACCACCAGGTTTTAGAATATTCCAGATGGTTTCAATGTAATCAAGAACATTGTGGGCCGTGTCAATGAAGAAACAAGTCGCAACACAATCCCACGTTTCTGTACGAAAGATAAAACTTCATATGTTAAAGTTTCTTTAAGTGCAAATTATAATTACGTTCATGTTTATTAAAATAGACATAAAACTCACCAGGGTCACTGTATACTTCCTGAAAGTCTCCAGCGACCATAGAGAAGTCTGAGTCTGCTGGGAGACTCTGTGGATTGACATCGGGGAAGGATACAGGTCTTGTTTGATCTGAGGACATTTTGTTATTACTGAACTGATGAATCCAGGGATACAGCGTCAGTGCATTTTCCTTATCACACCTGACAGACAAAATATCAGTTAGCGTCCTCCTTAAAGGGATAGTTCACCCAAAAACAAACATTTTGTCATTAATTACTCCTTTATTAAGACCTTTATTTTATTTGCACACAGAAAGTATTCTCGTAGCTTTATAACATTACAGTTGAACCACTGATGTCACATGGACTATTTTAATAATGTCCTTACTACCTTTCTGGGACTTGAACATGGTATTTGCATTGCTGTCTACGCAGGGTCAGAAAGGTCTCAGATTTCATAAAAAATATCTTAATTTGTGTTCCAAAGAAGAACGAAGGTCTTAGAGGTTTGGAACGACATGAGGGTGAGTAATTAATAACAGAATTTTCATTTTTGGGTGAACTACCCCTTTAATATAGCTGTCAAACATTCTGACTTCAGTAATATCATGTGCACTATCCTAGATAGATATTTCTATCCTAGAATGTGGTTTACCTGTTCAGAACAAAATTAGAGGAAAACAGCATGAAGAAACTCCACTCGTTGCCTTGGCAAGAATAGCCCAAATGAGCGATTTCCCATGCAAGCCGACCCAGACCTGCCCCTGGCACTAACACTTTGACTTGAGACACGTCACTGGAGAGAGAAATATTATAAATAAATATTATAAATAAAATACATAAATACAAAAGAACACTGCAACATCATATTGCTATTCCCTAGTATCCCTATATTATATTACATTTAATAGGAAATCGTACAAATTTAATGAGAACACATTACCTAACGAGTCATTGTATTTATATTTGAAGTCTCCCTGCACATTTTTACAAGTCAAATGTCCTTAGCAAGTAAATAATTATTTGTTTAATGTCATTTATAAAGATTGTGAGTGTATCACAGTCTCCACAAAAACTTTAAGTAGCAAAAACTGTTTTCAACACTGATAATAAGAAATGTTTCTTAAGCACCAAATCAGCAAATTAGAATGATTTCTGAAAGATCATGTGACAACAAAGAATGGAGAAATGGCTGCTGATAATTCAGCTTTGCCATCATGTGTATAAACTAAATTGTAGTATGAGAGACTAAAAAAAATTTTAAACCCAAACTTGTAAAGTTTGGGTGAAGTTAAAGCCATGTACCGATGATAAGACTTTAACACAATGACATATTTATCAGAGTATATTTACCACTGGTCAGGAGGAAATAGTCTCTGGATTTCCTCTATAATAGGTTTATAGCAGCTGTCCCTTTCCGCTTTTCCTGCTTCGCTCCAGTCGCGGACAAACTGCTTTATGGTTGACTTCAGCTTGTCCATGTCAAAAGTCGAGGAAGGCCGTACTTTTCTTGGGTCACCCTTTGAATGCAAGGAAAACATTATAGATTGATAGACTAACTACAACTTACAAAGAAAATAAAAGTCACACTTCTGTCATCACAATAGCGAAATAAAAAAAAAATGCAACATTATTAATAATTGTAAAACCTACAGCCACTGATTGCCACCTACATCCTGTCCATATTCCATGTTCTCAAACATATGGAGGCAGTTGTGCACTACGGCCTGCAGCACCTCTTGGTTTCGGTCGATGCAGTAGCGAATCTTGTTCAGATTGGGAAGGAAGTTTGCCAGAAGTTGTTGGTGGTGGTCTGGAAGGCATCGGAACTGCCGCTCGGCCCGATTCACTCGTTCATGAACGTGAATTCTAAGCACATGGAAGACAAAAAAGTATTGAGGATAGAGAAAAAAGTAAATTAAAAGAAAGAAAGAAAGAAAGAAAGAAAAAGAAAATATGGAATTAGTAATTTAATGAACCAGTCGATTATTTTACGATTTAAATCCAAACTTTATAAGTAGTGGCCTTCATAAACCTGATTATATAAGGATATTTTTCATTTTAAATATTAAAATCAAATAAAGAACAGCTCAGCTTGTGTTGGTGTAACGTTAGAGCAGATGGGGCTTTGATGGTCCAGCAATCTAGTGTTTACCTGTAGTATTTAAACGCGTTGATGACATTCCAGAAATGTTGTCTCTCTAATCGCGCATCTTCCTCGGGGGAACATTTATTCCTCTCCCGATAGTTGTAAAATACCTCTGGTTTGGAAGCTGCTACTGTTTCATCCGTGCTGTCAGCCATTGCCGTACGCTGTAGGCGTAAGTAATCGACAATCGACAACATAGCTGAATACAGGGAAGATAATGGAACCCGCACAGTCGATTCGTGGGCTTACAGCTTGACGTTGATCGGTAGAGCTTTGTGTAGTGTCAAATACAGACACTGTGACAATATATTTGTTTATAAAGTTTTTTTTCTACAAAGGAAAACTAAACAAGCATCAGCTCTATATTAAGGATGCATTACAACTTAAGTAGCCTATGTTTTCTACCATTTAATGGAATTATCTTTAAATACAGTAACGAATACAATTCTGTCAGAAAGTGAAATGTTGTAGGTTATGTAAATAATACCTCCGTGATTTCTACAACACGTGTGGAATTGTGGCCTATGCCTTCAGTTTGGCCACAAACATTGTGCAAAAACAAAAATTCTGCATTGAATTTAAATCAAGAAAAAGTTATATCATATGACTGTGCTACACATACATTAATATTTAGGTAGGCAATACCAAAATAGTAGACCCTAGCTGTTTTGTTTAGAAACTTTAACTTTATTCTTCTAGATTTTTCTACAGTGACCACCAGCCCCGCATTTTGCTGTCAATTTAATTTCGCAATATTTCAAGTTTATTCCAAAACTTCCTGATTACTGCTGTTACCAGAGAGGATGATGAAACTGGACAGGTATATAGGAATAATCATGTTGGCTTTGATGGAGAGGACTATATAAAACTGCTTTTAGAGGGAAAAAAATATCCCACAAATAAGGCAGCCACCCTGATAGCACACGTACATCTCGGAGACGTCTATTTGACATCTGCATTTACATCTGCTAGACATAGTTTGCTCATCTGCAATACATCTGTTGGACGTCCCCGGTGAAAAAAACAGCATATGCTGGTAGGTATGTTTTGATGCTGGTTAGGTATATTTTGACGCTGGTTTAAGCTGGTCCTTAGCTGGTTTATGCTGGTCCTTTGCTGGTTTATGCTGATCATGTTGCTGTTAAGGACCAGCATAAACCAGCAAATGACCAGCTTAAACCAGTATCAAAACATACCTAACCAACATCCCAGCATCAAAACATACCTACCAGCATATACTGTTTTTTTCCTATCAGATGTCAAATAGGCGTCTATTAGATGTCTTTAAGATGTTTATGATTTAGAATGTATGTAAAACTGACATATTACAGATGTCTGCCAGACGTTTGTACACAGCAGATGCTTTCCAGATCGTACAGACATACGTGTGCTATCTGGGCAACGATGCAGAAATTTGGAATAAGAAAACAGACCTGCTCCAACATTCTCTACAATTAATCAAAGAGGATTGTTTTTTCTTTCTGCACAAATACTTGGAGCATGGCAGAATTATTTTTAACAGAACTGGTACTGCATTGTAATGAAGCTTTATTCGTTTTGCTGTGAAATGAATGGACAGGAGCACCATGTTCATGATCATGTGGAGACAGGAGAAAATAACAAATATGGATGAAACTTTCCAGAAGCACATTAGTCTGAGAGTGAAGAAAGAAGAGTGGAAAAGGAACCATTACACCTGTGTAGTGCAACACAAGAGTTAGAAAAAAGACATCCAGAAGATTCGAAAAGAGGATAAGATCATTAGTAAGTGAACCACAGTAAGTGAAATGGACTATGCTCAACATTTTCTTTCTGAACAAGAATGATGTAGGTCTACAAAAAAAAGCAGATGCTAAAATTTAGTTATGGGATCAGCCACATCTGTGAATTTCTGTTAATTATTATAAATTTTGTGTTTTTTCTGTATGTGGTGTGTTTTATACAGTCAATCATCCTTGGAGCGGTGCTTGGAGTTTTAGGTGCCATTATAATTAGTACACTGTAAAAAATTTCCTGTAGAAATTACAGTAACTTACTGGCAGCAGTTCGCCAGTAACTTACTGTAAATTTACTTACAGTAACAATACTGTATTTATATTTACAGTACCATTTAACTTGCTGTAAATGTATTTACAGTATTATACTGCACTTGTACAGTTTTTACTGTATTTTACTTGTAAAATATACAGTAATTTTAGGGTCTTTTCTCCAGTTATATATTGCAATACAAGAAAAATAAATAAATAAAAATAATCAGTGACAACTGTGTAACTTTTAATGTTTTTAATTGTTCAAATGTTGCAATAACCCTTGCAATAACATTATAATTTTCACAGATTCATTTAAGACTCAAACAAAACACTATTACAAACTATTATATATATTACAGCACATACCATTTTAACTATTATAGCTAGAAAAATTCTTAACATTTATCCTAAGCACAACATACTATGATAACAGTGAACAGCAATGACAGTGAAGCTTCAAATAAAACTCAAACTTTTGTTACACACAAGAAGCATTTTTCAAGAATGTATACATAAATATTTGTATATTACAGCAATTAAAAAAAAAAAAATCAGGAACAAATTCAATCATAAGAACAATCTTAAAAACATACAAATTCACAAAAACTCTCCTGAGTAAAATGCATTTGCCCGTAGTGGATTAATAGTTTTGCCAGCTGAAATCCACAAACTCCTGAGGGTGAGGGTTCAGGCCAGAGTTTCTCCTTTGCACCATCTTCCCACTTCTTTTGCTGATCTGGAATTTTGCAGAGCATTTGAAGTGTGTCAGGATTTATCCTCACAATGAACCTTCACAAAAAAAATAATTCATTAGATTCATATTTCATTCTCTTTTGTAAAAACATTTTAGAGCATTAGTTTGGCCAAAATGAAAATTTTGTCATCTTTTACTATGTTGTTACAAACCCATAAAAATCTAGTTTGTTTTCGAAACACATGAAAATTGATATTCTCTCTTCATTTTTGTCTATCCAGGCAACCAAAGTCTTTCAGCTTCAAAAAGTGCATAAAGACATTGTAAAAGTAATCCATATGATTCGAGTGGCTTAAGACACCTAATCAGTTCTATCCACTTGCATTATATGGACTCACATAGATGGATTATTTTTCTGAAAATCTCTGTTCGTGTTCCACAGAAGAATGAAAGTCATGTACATCCGGGATGGCATGAGGGTGAGTAAGTGATGAGAGAATTTAGCATTTTTGAGTGAGCAATATTGATGGGCAAATTAAGCCTATTGAAAGACTAAGACTTTCCTCTGACTGTTTCGGGAAAAGATTCAAAGCTTTGAGTGTGTTGTAAAAACAGCTCTATCTGTTGGTTAGTAAAAAATAAAGCAGCCAAAAGCCTATGAAAGAAGCTCTGTCGTAAGCAGCATCACCACACATTCCATAGATCGATTCATGTTACGTGCACATGATGAAATAATTTGTATTCATATTGTATGATTGGGTATATAAAAATGTAATTAAATAGGTTTAAATGTAAATGTACTTGTAAGATCTGAGAGTTCGAACAGAAAGAAAGTAAGGCTTTGTATGTCATTTGTCACGTGATTACATTAAAAGCACAAGGCTTGAATCGAGGCTTCATCTGGCGCACCCATTTATTCTCAACACAAGCTCCAATGCTTGGTTTAAATCTCACATCACTAGTGAACAATCCCTTAAAAAAAAGGGATAGTCCACCGAAAAATTAAAATTCTTGTCATTCTTTACTCACCTTCATGTTGTTTCAAACCTGTATACACTTTTGTCTACTGTGGAACATTTATGAAAAATGTTGGTGACCAGTGTTGGTGTTTCAGGTCCTGTTGACTTCCATTATATGGACAAAAAACAGAATGAAAGTCAATGGGAACTGAAACTGTTCGGTCACCAGCATTCTTCTAAATATCTTTTTGTGTTAAACAAGAAAGAAGTGCATACAGGTTTGGAACGACATGAGGGTGAGTAAATGATGACAATTTTCATTTTTGGGTGGATTATTCCTTTATGGGATTGTTTACTCAAAAATGCAAATTCTCTTATAACTTACCCTCATGCAATCCCAGATGTACATGGCTTTCATTTTTCTTTTTCCCTTTAATGCTTACTTAATATTTCAGCATATTGCAAGATGCACTTACCTCTAAGTGGCTAGTGGCTTCCACTTAGTACTTGATGTTAAGCACATAAATAAAGAGAACAGCAAATGCAGAGAACATATCTGGTAGGTCAATCACAGGAAAGAAGACTTTGCTTTCAATCAGCAGCATCCATTTTTTTGGTGTGTAGAATTAAATCTCCTAAAAAAAAAAGTCAGTTAATTAATTCATTGTGTTCATGTTTTTTATAGTGACTTTTCACATTTGCTTATGGTGTCAGTAAAAGTAGATGCAGATGTTGGGGCCTTTCTCATTAGTTCAAAAGGATTGTTCACCCAAAAATGGGAATTCTATCATCATTTACTTACCCTTGTTATTCAAAATGTATTTGAGAAGATGCTAGGTAGAAACTTAGATATAGACAGCCATGAATAAAGTGTGACAAAAGGTTTATTTTTAAAAACCATCCTTTTAACATCGCTAAATCCTGTACTAAAAGATCTTACCAAGCATGATCAGAGTAGTGAAAGCCTGGTCTTTGCATCTGCTGCAGTTGTTGTGACCTGCACACACACACACACACACAGTTTTTCTAAGTGTCAGTTTTAGAAATTATTAGTTGTCAATTACACAAATGAAAAAAACTTACACTGGCTAAAAGGAACAGCAAATCCTCTGCTTCTTTTAAAGTGGACCCTCAACAACAGGACAGTTACATCAGTATTCACATCTGGCACAGCAGCAGAAAGCTCAGTAACATTAATACCTACACAGATTTCTTAAAATCACATTTATGCTGTGTGCTGAAAATGATGACTTTACTTTAAAATACCTACTAACTGGACATCTCGACCATCTCGAATGTGCCATCTTAGCAGTCGACTCTGCAGTCCACTGGCTCCTTGCTGTCGCTATGGCAATTGTCAGCCGCTTTGTTTAAAAAAATGTACATCAAAGCTAAAATACACAACCTTGAATGATGACGACATTTTTTAATATATTTTTTATTCCTTTCCGTTTATTCCTTAAGAATTTTTGTACTTCTGTTAACTATTAAACCATAAGTCGTTTATTATTAAAATCATTTTTATATGTTTTGTAGGTACTGTAATCTTTGTTATTATTGCAATAAAATAAAGATGACGGCACAGAATAATGTACAATCACTAGACTTGTGATTATCAAAAACAGACTTTGTCTTTCATTTATTCTTCACAAAATCTTTGCTCTCTAGAAACCAGTTTCGGTTGAAATTCCTATTTTAAGTGCAAGTATTAGCATTATAAATGCTAAATTAATACCAACATATAAAATTACATTAAGGACATGCATCAGAAAATTGGGAATGTTAGACAATAAATATAAAAGCTTCACAGTAAACTGTTTTGCAGTATTGTCCGTTAAAGCATGACTGTAAACAAAAAAACATGATTATGTAAAACCACTTTTTTAATTATTCAGTTATAACAGACACAGCAATACTTCACATTCTGTAAGATCATCATGTTCGTAGTGTGCTCCAGGGATTCAAACGTACAATATAATGTATAAATACAATATATATTTCAGACCTATAATCGTAACTAATAATAATAACAGTAAAGTGTAACGTTGCATAAAATGACAATATTCAATAAAGTAGGCTAAACTGCCTCAAATGTATAATGATTGGATTCCACAACTGATAACATAAAACAAATACATACAACATTTACTGTAGCAGTCATAAAATGTACTGATCTGAGAAATTTTCTATTGCGTTTCTGATTTGACTGTGAGATTCGCCAATTAAGTGCGTGTAAGATGTGATGGACTCTGATCCGTCAAAAAAATAAAAATAAAATCTAACCATGTACAGTGACGTTTTGCACTTGTTAGTGTCACACACTACTTTCCTGCAGTCATTGCGCTCTTTTATTTCCACTTTGACTTCTCTTTCGTTGTCATTCTGTCTGCTTCTGTGCGGTTGTCCATGTGGGGCAGGGCTACATGTGGCGCCCCGCCCACAAATTATATTATTGGTTAATGACGCCAACGCCCTCAGCAGGATTTTATTTCCAATCGTTTGTCGCTGCGTTGGTGAGTAGTTGAGCTACGAGTTTTGTCTTATTTGATTAGTTGTAATGTTTGATTACAACATTGCGTTCATTATGTCACTAATGAGCGATTGTATAAGGAGATGTGAAGTAGTTAAAATTAGACTGTCCTCGTGTAAACAACGGAAGACACAACAGGTGGGCCTCTGCTAATAAAACAATGATGTTAAACTGCTGTTTTGTATGACCAATAAAATGAAATACTCAAACTGCATTATCGTAATGTTCTTTGAGATTATTCCTCTTCATATATTGTTTAGTCCAATGCTTTTGGACTTCCAACTTTCTTTAACATGAGGTAATCTCTATATTTTATCTGTACATGTACACATATGTTGTGTGGTAACAAACAAGGTCCTTTAAATCTCTTATTAAATACTTATTTTATTCACACCAATTCTTTAAAACTCTTCACAAACCCCTACATCACAGGTAGGGAAAACCAACTCAACTCAAAATAAACAAACCAATAAACTCAAAATAAAGAGACAAATTAAATCAAAACCATGGCAGTCTGTCCCAAAACACAAAATACAAACATTATCAAATTAAAATCACATACAAACATATACAGACCAATTTCCTGCAAGACTCCTTCAAAATTAACTTCAAATATATTTCATACCTGTTGACACAGCACTACTCCATTCTAAACACTCCGGTCATTGGGGTTCTCAGGAAACACCACATCTACAATTATAAATATTTGTGTATTTGTGTATTAAAATACACAATTTTCCCATCAAAATTAAAATCACATAAACCACATTGAAATCCTTTGAAAATAACTTCAAATACACATCATACCTGTTAAGAGCAATATTCAAATCTTAGAAATCTTAGCCACTCTGGTTGCCGAGGTTCTCAGGGCACACACTAAATCCATAAAAACACCTTTTGAAACCAGTGCACAATATTCTCATTATCACACACAAAAAAACTCCTTAATTAGTTTCACTCACCCGATCACCCTCTCTGTGCGGCGTTCTCACTGCATTTTTCGTTCTGTGCAACATTTAATTTGTTCCGTGCGTGTCCGTGTCTAAATAACCCACAGTTCCTCCCCCCACCCCGCTTAGCCAGAGCGCTCAATACTACATCCACCTCCTTGTTGTCAAATCATCGTCCCGATGATCACCCATTTACATTATTTTGTCACATCTAAAACTTTACATGACTTATCATTCTTTTTAATTCAAATATCCCTTGTAGCAAATCCTTTAAAACTGTCATGATTCCCAGAGACTCTCCCTGACCAGACTCTACAGGGATTGCTGCAGCTTCCATACCCTGTACCGATCGTGGCTCTCTAAACGGATTGCCATGCTGTCCTGCTGTGGCCCTCTGTGAGCGTCGAACTGTAAATTCCGGCTCAGTGGATTGTACTGCCTGCTCCTCCACTCTGGGGCCTTCCTCTTCAACACTCGTGACCCCAGATGACAGATTCTCGGGCACCATCACCCGCAACTCCTCCCAGTCTGTATCGGACTCAGTCTCTAATTGTGCCATACTTGTACTTGACTCTGTACCTTGATGCTGCCTTGACACTATGATTTCTCTCTGTAGTGGTCCACAACAGCGCAATTCCAAGCGATGCACATTTTTTGGTGGTTGCGATCGATCCACAGGCACTACTTTATACACTGCCTTATCTGGATCCAGTCTTTCCAACACATAATAAGGCAAATCCTCCCACACATCCTGGATTTTATTTCGTCCCCTCACCCTCCGATTCCGCCGATATACCAGATCACCTGGATTTAAACTCACATCCTTTACCACCCCTTGTTGTCTTCGTTGCCTCTGCTTGGTCATGTTCTGTAGCCGCTTTTGTGTCAGATTATAAGCTTGTTGAAGTCTATGCTGATGTTCTGCTACCCAGGTCTCCGTAGTACCTTCCTCTCCCCTTCTACAACCCCCAAACAACAGGTGGTCAATCGGGAGATCTGGGCTCCTACCAAACATCAAAAAGAATGGGGAAAATCCAGTGGTGGCATTTTCAGTAGTATTATATGCAAACACTACTTCATGCAGGTACTCATCCCATCTCAACTTCTTTTCCCGAGGGAGGGCCCGGAGAAGATCATGTAATGTTCTATTAAAACGCTCACACTGCCCATTACCTTGGGGGTGAAATGCTGTAGTTCGGCTCTTCTGCATACCATACACTTTGCACAATTGCTGCACGATCTCCGCCTCAAAGCACCGGCCCTGATCAGAATGAATCCGAGCTGGAACACCGTATCGATGGATCCACTCCTTAACCAGGACCTTTGCCACTGTTACTGCTCTCTGATCAGCTGTGGGTATGGCTACTGTGAATTTAGAAAATACATCCGTTATCACAAGGACATTTTCTTTTCCACTTTGTGAGCGTTCCAACATCGTAAAATCCAATGCCACCACTTCCAGGGGTTTTGATGCTTGAATACTGTTCATTACTGTTCTTACTTTAGGTTGCACATCTTTGGACACAATGCATCGGAGACAATTTTTACAAACGTCCTGCACATCTTGGTACATCCCTGGCCAATAAAAACGTTGACGTACTAATTTAAAGGTTCGGTCAATCCCTTGATGGCCTTGATGGTCATGTAGCTGACCAAGTACCTCCTGTTTTAACACTTGAGGCAACAAAAGCTGTTTCACCCAGCCCCCTCTTGCATCTGCAACCACTCTATACAGAATACCTTCAAACTCTTCCACTTTGTCCCATTGTCTTAACAACTCCAGTGTGTCTTTTGACTCTTCACGTCTTTCTCCCTTATCTGGTCCTCCTCCTCTATTCCAATAGAACTTAAATCGAGAAATTAAAGGGTCCTGCTCCTGCATTCTCTGCACGTCTTGTTGCTGGAATTCAGGGAAAACTGAAATAGCGTTCACAATCATTGTGGGGACCATTTTCTCTAGCCCCCCCTGCTGCTCTCCTCCGATAAACTTTTGTCGGGACAGAGCATCTGCATTTCCGTTCTTCCTACCAGGACGATACACAATTTCAAAATCGAACATGGCCAGCTGCGATGCCCAGCGCTGCTCCACAGCCCCCAGTTTAGCAGTCTTCACATGACTCAGTGGATTATTGTCTGTAAAAACTGTAAACTTATTCCCAATTAAATAATCTCGAAATTTCTCTGTTACCGCCCATTTAAGGGCAAGAAATTCCAATTTCATTGTACTGTAATTATCCATATTACGCTCTGGTTCCCTTAGACCCCTACTGGCATAGGCCACTGGCCGCAGCTTACCCCCGTCCTCTTGAGACAACACTGCTCCGAGTCCTGTGTGGCTGGCATCTATATCCAAGACAAAAGGCTTAGTAAAGTCAGCATAAGCTAGGACAGGAGCCGATGTTAATTTCTTCTTCAACCCTTGAAATGCCACCTCACACTTAGTATTCCACATCTGCTGAAACTGTTCACTGGTTAAGTATGCTCTCTTGCTTTGTTTCTTACCCTTCGGAGCCTCCCCAGCAGCCGCCAACTGATGTAATGGTGCAGCGATGTTAGCAAATCCTTGCACAAAACGTCTATAGTAGCTTGCAAATCCTAAAAAAGATCGAAGCTCTTTTGCTGTCTGAGGTCTTGCCCATTCTGCTACCGCCTGAATCTTCTCAGGGTCTGTCGCCACTCCCTCGCTAGAAATGACATGACCTAGGTAGCGCACCTCTTTTTGGAAGAAACAGCATTTACTCAGCTTAACCTTAAGACCATGATGCTGGAATCGTTGTAAGACTCTCTCCAATCTCTCCAAATGTTGCTCTACTGTTGATGAAAATACAATCACATCATCCAAATATAAAAGCACCGACTGAAAACTTTCATCACTGAATATGCGTTCCATCAGGCGTTGAAAGGTGCTTGGGCCATTGGACAGGCCATACGGGAGACGATTATATTCAAACAGACCAAAGGGTGTACAAAAAGCAGTCTTTTGTTTATCCTTTTCAGCCACTGCCACCTGATTATACCCACTTGCAAGGTCCAAGGTGGAAAACCAGCAGGCTCCACTCAAAGCATCCAAAGATTCTTCGATTCTGGGCAGCGGATACGCATCTCTTCTTGTTTTGGCATTTAACTGCCTATAATCCACACACATCCGAATAGATCCATCCTTCTTCTTTACAATCACAATCGGTGATGAATATGGGCTGCAGCTCTCCCTAATTACATCATGCTCTAACAGTTGTTTAATGTGAGCCTTGACTTCCTCATATTGGCTAGGGGGCAATCTCCTATATCTTTGGCAAACCGGAGCATCATCTAATAGTGGAATCTGATGTTCAATCAAATCTGTATACCCCAGATCCCCCTCTCTTTCCACAAAAACAGAGGCATACTGGTCCAATAACTTCCTAACCTTGCCTTCCTGTTCCAAATTCAGCTGGGGGAACTTCAAGGTCCCAACTTCATGAGCTACCGTTTCCCCTCTCTGGACAGCATTACATTGTTCAATATAAACTGTATAATTCTGTTCTTCCTGCATAGGAGTAAATTTTAGATCTGGATCCCCATCACTAACTACCACCTCAACCCTGTGAACAGAAGCCAACCGAATGTGTGGATTCAAAATAACATCACTAGTGCCCACATTCACTATTGGGACCAGTAATTGTCCTTTCTCTGGCAATACTATTGATCCTACAACCAAAAGGTCTGCTGGTAAACTCCCCTCACTCTCTATCAAGGGCTCTAAAAGCAATGACTCTCTTGGCATGAGTCTAGTATAACCACTTGTAGCCCAAACAAATTGAAGGGTACCTGCTGCCACCTTTACTGGGCTTTGGGACAAAAGGTTAACAAAAGATTGATTTTGTATGTCATGCAATTGACAAATTTCTAATGCCTGCCTCAAATGAACCTCACCTTGCTGCACCATAGGGCTTGCCCAATACCGAGACCCAAACTTTTGCTTCAAAATGTCATGACAATTCTGAATCACATTCATCCCTATCAAACCTGGAACCATTTTCTTTCTCTCCCTTGTTTCAAAATCAGGTGAGTCTTTCACAACCAATACCCCTTGCTTTGGGAGAATCTGGTCAAGGATTCTTAAATCTAGCTCTAGATAACCCACATATGGGATGTCCAAGCCGTTGGCTGCCTTTAACACCAGCCAACCGCAATCCTTCAGTGCATCTACACTCTTATCCCCCATAAACTGTTTAAAAAAACTCTCAGTTACCATAGAAACCATAGAGCCTGTGTCAATCAAGCAATTTACTTCTATACCCCCCATACCTACAACTGTTACTGGACATGGGCCCACTAATTGTTGAACAGTCCCTTTAACATCAGAGCCAGATTGCCCCTGACTTACTGTGTGGCTCTCCACAGCAAGGGGTATTAGTTTAACAACCCAGACTGCTGAGGATGCAAATCCGATACACTTTCCATGGGAGGTCTCTGCTGCCCCCATACTTGACTGGGGTTCACAATCTCTCTACAATACCGACCAATATGTCCCACCTTCTGACACTTAAAGCAAATAGGTTGTCCTGAAGGATCAAAGGAGTACACTCTTCGTGACGTTGCCTGTGGCTGCCTATTAAGGGACTGTAAATTGGCAACCTTATCTGTTAAATCACTTAATTGTCGTTGTTGACTTTTCACTATCCCTAATAGTTCCACCAACATTGGATCTGAAGTTTGTTTTGCAGTCACTGCTTCGCTATCTACACTAAAGTCCTCAGACCCAAGGGATGTTCTGGGAACACTCAACCCATCCTCTGCCCACTCAACGGCTTCTTTACGAACATCCAAAAAGGTTAAATTTGGTCTGTGTCTGATCATTCTTTTCAGTTCTCTACAAAGTTCTTTATTTCTCACATTCTCTGCAAACTGATCCCTGAGCATTACATCTTCTTCAGACACACCTCTTGGATTACAACATTTTAACTTTTCTAACAAAGCCATTAATGCATGTGAGAATTCAACAAGTGTTTCAGTCTTCCCTTGTTGTCTTTCGAAAAATTGTCTCTGTAATGCTGTAAATGATTGAGCGTCCCCAAATACTTCGAGCAACGCATCAAAAATTCTCTCAGAACTGGACCGTATTTCTTTTGATCTATACTTAATTTCTTGCTTGGCCTCACCCTCTAAATGTTCCCATATAAAATCCACTGCCTGGTCTGAAGTGAAATTACGAGCTTTAAACACACTTTTCAAATCTTCAATCCAATCATTCAATAGTACACTAGATGATTTACCTGTATAGACTTTACATCTCTTTTCTCTGGGTACATAAACAACCTCTACCTTTGTGGTGCTTCGTTCTTGCCGCCCAGTCTCAGTCCCCATTTTTGCACCCCTTAACAGTCGTTCATTTTCGGTAACCAATCTGTCCTTCTCTTCTTTCTCTTGTGCCAGTCTATTCTCCAGAGCTGCCAGTTGTTCCTGAAGTGCCTCCATCACGTTTCCACCACCTCAGGCCCGCGTCCACCGTCTCTGTCTTCACCACAGTTTTGATTTAATTTGTCTCAAAAAACAAAAAATAAACAAAAAAACACAACAACAGAGAAGATTTATTACATTTTTTTTTTTTTTTTAAAAAGACCTCAAAAATAGAGAGATCCCATCCTCGTCGCCAAAATTCTGTTGTGTGGTAACAAACAAGGTCCTTTAAATCTCTTATTAAATACTTATTTTATTCACACCAATTCTTTAAAACTCTTCACAAACCCCTACATCACAGGTAGGGAAAACCAACTCAACTCAAAATAAACAAACCAATAAACTCAAAATAAAGAGACAAATTAAATCAAAACCATGGCAGTCTGTCCCAAAACACAAAATACAAACATTATCAAATTAAAATCACATACAAACATATACAGACCAATTTCCTGCAAGACTCCTTCAAAATTAACTTCAAATATATTTCATACCTGTTGACACAGCACTACTCCATTCTAAACACTCCGGTCATTGGGGTTCTCAGGAAACACCACATCTACAATTATAAATATTTGTGTATTTGTGTATTAAAATACACAATTTTCCCATCAAAATTAAAATCACATAAACCACATTGAAATCCTTTGAAAATAACTTCAAATACACATCATACCTGTTAAGAGCAATATTCAAATCTTAGAAATCTTAGCCACTCTGGTTGCCGAGGTTCTCAGGGCACACACTAAATCCATAAAAACACCTTTTGAAACCAGTGCACAATATTCTCATTATCACACACAAAAAACTCCTTAATTAGTTTCACTCACCCGATCACCCTCTCTGTGCGGCGTTCTCACTGCATTTTTCGTTCTGTGCAACATTTAATTTGTTCCGTGCGTGTCCGTGTCTAAATAACCCACAGTTCCTCCCCCCACCCCGCTTAGCCAGAGCGCTCAATACTACACATAATTTATTGTGAAAGGTTTTGTTATCAGAACAAAGCAATAGCTGTCATGTAGTTCTTATAAAAATGGCACTTTATCAATTCATAATTCTAAGACAACATTTTCAAAGAAACTTTAAGTGTTGAGTTGGTGACAAAAAAATACATTAAACACAAGTAAATGCGTAAATAAAAATAAATAAATAATTTAAATTGGCAAATAAACATTAATCGTTGCGATATACAGTTCTTAATGCACAAAGATATGACAGGTCGAAAGCAGGAAGTGGATGCTTGCTTAGAAATAATAATGAAATTTTTTGCCCAAAATAATGAATGAAAACATAATGTATTATGTTTGGTATAGATTAATATTACATGTAGATAATTAACGAATTCATAATATATTGTTTATTTTTGTATGTAAGTTAATATCACGAATGATATTCTCTCTCTCTCTCTCTCTCTATATATATATGTATATATATATAGCTTCAGCTGTGCTCGTAACCGCATTTCCTGTTTACGGAGTTACGAATTCACGCGGTGACGTATCGATCTGCTATTGGTCACACGGTTTCACGTGATACGAATTGGTAGAGTTCACGAAGCTTTAAATGTGCAATGCAGCGAAACGCCAAACTTGCATGCGTTTGCTTTTCCGAATGGAAGTCAATGGGACGAAAAGTGGTATCGACTGGGAGAATCTCCTCTCCAACGCACGCTACACGATGATTATAGAGAAGAGAAGAAATACACCCGAATCAACGCTGCAAACGAGCGATTAAGCGATGCTGCTACTACCATGAATACACAAAGCCATGTGCAATGAGAGTCTAGTAGAGGCCCGCAACTCACGGATTCGCGGAACTGATGGAAGAAGAAGAGTCAGTCGCTCCTGTCTTGTGGTGAGTGAGAAAATGTAACGTTAAACAACAACCGCAACAAAAGTAGTAAGGTTAGTAGTGGTAACCTTAATTAAATTGCTGCATGACCAAATACCGACGTAACCTGAAGGCCTAAATTAGTTTTAAAACACCGTAAATAACACTGTTTGACAATTTTCAAATAAAAAAAATTAGTATGATGCAAAATACAAACAATAATAATTTTGAACAACACCATTTATGGGATAATGAGCGCCGCTACTGGCGGCACTTTCTATGTTTAAAATGCCGTAAATAACGTCGTTTGACAATTTTCAAATAAAGAAACTAGTTAAATGCAAAATAAAAAAAAATAATTTAAGTTGCACCATTCAGGGGATAATGAGTGTCATATAACACCATTTAGGGCAGAACTGGGCAGCTCTATCCTCGAGGGCTGGTGTCCCTGCAGAGTTTAACTCCAACCCTGATAAAACTCACCAGTTTGTAGCTTTCTAGTAAACCTGAAGACACTGATTAGCTTGTTCAGGTGAGTTTTATTAGGGTTGCAGCTAAACTCTGCAGGGACACTGACCCTCCAGGATAGAACTTGCCCAGTTCTGCCCTAAACGGTTTTGTACGACAGAGCGCTGTTAGTTGCGGCACTCATTATCCTCTAAACGGCGTAACTTAGTGAGTTTTCTTTCCTGAGGACCGAGTTTGCCCAGGTCTGGTTTAGAAGATAATGAGTGCCGCAACTGATGTCGCTTTTGTCATTTAAAATGTGCAAATAACGTGCTTGACAATTTGCAAATAAGGAATCTAGTAAAATGCAAAATATAAAAAAAAGTTACACCATTTAGGGGATAATGAGTGCCGCAATTGACGTCGCTTTGTCGTTTAAAATGCAGTTAATAACGCAGTTTGACAGTTTTTAAATAAAACTAGTAAAATGCAAAATAAAAAAAATTCATTTAAGTTGCGCCGTTTAGGGGATAATGAGTGCTGCAACTGACTGTGCTCTCCGTCGTGCAACACCGTTTAGGGCAGGACTGGGCAAGCTCTGTCCTGGAGGGCCGGTATCTCTGCAGAGTTTAACTCCAACCCTGATAAAACTCACCAGTTTGTAGCTTTCTAGTAAACCTGAAGACACTGATTAGCTTGTTCAGGTGAGTTTTATCAGGGTTGGAGCTAAACTCTGCAGAGACACCGACCCTCCAGGATAAAGCCTGCCCAGTTTTTCCCTAAACGGTGTTGTACGACAGAGAGCGCTGTCAGTTGCGGCACTCATTATCCCCTAAACGGCGTAACTTAAATGAATTTTCGATAATGAGTGCCACAACTGACGTCACTTTCTGTCATTTAAAATGCCGCAAATAACGCCGTTTGACAACTTTCAAATAAGGAATCTAGTAAAATGCAAAATAAAACAATAAATTAATTTAAGTTATGCCGTTTAGGGAATAATGAGTGCCGCAACTGATGCCGTTTTCTGACGTTTGACAATATATTGACATTAATGCCGTTTGACAATTTTCAAATAAAGAAACTAGTAAAATGCAAAATAAAAAAAATTAAAGTTACGTAGTTTAGGGGATAATGAGTGCCACAACTGACTTCGCTTTCTGTCATTTAAAATGCCGTAAATAACGTCATTTGACAATTTAAAAAAAAAAAACCTAGTAAAATATGAAAGAAAAGAAAATATATAAATTTAAGTTACGCCGTTTAGGGCAGGCCTGGGCAGACTCGGTCCTGGAGGGCTGGTGTCCTTGCAGAGTTTAGCTCCAACCCTGATTAAACACACCTGAACAAGCTAATCAGTGTCTTCAGGTTTACTAGAAAGTTACAAACAGGTGAGTTTTATCAGGGTTGGAGCTAAACTCTGCAGGGACACCGGCCCTCCAGGACCGAGTTTGCCCAGGTCTGGTTTAGGGGATAATGAGTGCAGCAACTGACGACGCTTTCTGATGTTTGACAATAAATTGATGTTAAATAATGCCGTTTGATCATTTTCAAATAATAAAAGTAAAATGCAAAAAAAAAACAAAAAAAGTTAATTTACGCCGTTTAGGGGGTAATGAGTGGCACAACTGATGTCGCTTTCTGTTGTTTAAAATGCCGTAAATAATGCTGTTTGACAATTTAAAAAAAAAACAAAAAAAAACAAATTTAAGTTACGCCAGTTAGGGCAGGCCTGGGCAGACTCTGTCTTGGAGGGCCAGTGTCCCTGCAGATTCTAGCTTCAACCCTGATTAAACTCACCTGAACAAGCTAATCAGTGTCTTCAGGTTTACTAGAAAGTTACAAACAGGTGAGTTTTATCAGGGTTGGAGCTAAACTCTGCAGGGACACCGGCCCTCCAGGGCCGAGTTTGCCTAGGTCTGGTTTAGGGGATAATGAGTGCAGCAACTGACAGCGCTTTCTTACGTTTGACAATAAATTGACATTAAATAACGCCGTTTGACAAGTTTCAAATAATAAAACTAGTAAAATGCAAAGTAAAAAAAAAATTAATAAATAATGTACGCCGTTTAGGGGATAATGAGCGCCACAACTAATGCCGTTTTCTGCCGTTTAAAGCACCGTAAATAATGCAGTTTGACAATTTTCAAAACAGAAAACTAGTAATATGCAAAATGAATAAACTAATTTAAATTAAATTACGCCATTTTGACAATTTTTAAATAAAAAAATCTAGTCATATGTAAAATAAAAAAATTTAAAAAAAATTTGATGGATTTGCGTCTGTAGTCAATTTCTCATGGGATTGCTGTCTTGGATGGTGGTGGTGGATAACGTTGGGTGGTGAGTGCTGTCTCATCACACCATATCTATGGGAATGAGCCAAGGCATCAGGTGGTGTGACTGTCTCACTTGCCCAACGTTCACCTGAAGCACTCTTACCATAGCGAGACGCTGCTCTAAATTCTCGCACTGTCAGTGAGAGATCAGTAGTGAGGCATCGCTCGGTGGGTGACGGATGGTGTCAAAGACAGCTTCTCTTGAGATTGTTGACTAAAAATTATTTTGTAGTTTAAGGTATAATGAGCGCCACAACTGACGGCGTTTTCTGCAGTTTAAAACACCGTGAATAAGACGGATTGACAATTTTCAAATAAAGAAACTAGTTAAATGCAAAATAAAAAAAAATTATTTAAGTTACGCCGTTTAGGGGATAATATGTGCTGCAACTGGCGTCATTTTCTGTCGTTTAAAATGATGGAAATAACGCCGTTTGACAGTTAAAAAAATAAAATAAAATAAAAACTAGTAAAATGCAAAAGAAGAAAATAAATAATTCTGCCGTTTGACAATTTTCAAGTGAAGAAACTAGTAAAATGCAAAATAAAAAAATTATTTTAAATTATGCTGTTTAGGGGATAATGAGCGCTGCAACTGACGGTGCTTTCTGATGTTTAAAATGCTGTAAATAACGCTGTTTGTCAATTTTAAAATAAATCTAGTTGTATGGAAAATAAACAAATTAAAAAAAAACTTTGGATTTGCGTCTGTAGTCAACTTTTAATGGGATTGCTGTCTTGTAGGGTGGTGAATAACGTTGGGTGGGGAGTGCTGTCCCATCACACCATATCTATGGGAATGAGCCAAGGCATCAGGTGGTGTGACTGTCTCACTCGCCCAATGTTCACCTGAAGCACTCTTACCATAGCGAGACGCTGCTCTAAATTCTCGCACTGTCAGTGAGAGATCAGTAGTGAGGCATCGCTCGGTGGGTGACGGATGGTGTCAAAGACGGCTTCTCGTGAGATTGTTGACTACAAAAATAGCCCTGGCTTACGCCTCAGAGGGCTTGCAATGCCCTATAAGTGTAAGGGCCCACTCCACAAACATGCAACTTTTCACAAGATGTTAAATGATAGAGTGGAGTCGTGTAAATTACTTACGGATTATTTTGATGTTTTTATTAGCTGTTTGAACTCTCAATCTGGCGGCACCCATTTACTGCAGAGGATCCATTGGAGGGCAAGTGATATAATGCTAAATTTCTACAAATCTGTTGTGTTGAAGAGACAAGCTCATCTACAATCTGGACAGCTTGCAAGGTGAGTAAATTTTCAGTTTTTTATATCAATCGGCTATAATCACATTCAAATACACAGGCCAGATTTGGAAAGCCTGTCATTCATGAAGTCCTACACGTTGGCCGGATGTTCATTGAATGGCTAATTCAATTATGCTGTCAGCTTCCAAGAAGGATGTAGAGAATCTTGGCCCACTTTTACACATTTTACCACCGATTCCACAGAATACTGTAGATTTTAAATTGGCCTGTTTTAAATATGATGCAAGATCACTAACTAAATTTGCAAATAGTTGCATACATTTGCATCAGAAAAAATCTGTAGTGGAAAGGGATTGGGAGCTCCAAAAGCTTCAAAATACTTCAAAAATTCCCTGGAAATAGTACTTTTAGACACATTTAGACTTATGAGATATACACAACCAATCAAAAGTTTTTTTTTATGTTTTTAAAGAAGTCTCTTCTGCTTACAAAGCCTGCACTTATTTTATCCAAATTACAGCAAAACAGTTACATTTTGAAATATTTTTAATATTTGAAATAACTGTTTTCGATTTGTATATTTTAAAAATTTTAAAAATTATTCCTTTGATCAAATCTAAATTTTTGGCACCATTACTCCAGTCTTCAGTGTTACGTGATCCTTTAGAAATCATTCTAATATGCTGATTTGCTGTTCAAGAAACATTTATTATTATTATCAATATTTAAAACAGTTGAGTACAATGTTTTCCAGGATTCTTTAATGAATAGAAAGATCCAACGATCAGCATTTATCTGAAAT